>APFE030518133.1:33205-179901 GCA_000404065.3 Pinus taeda | reverse complement strand
ATATATATCAGAAGTGTCAGTGTGCGAGCTTGAGATCTAATACCATTTGTAACATCTTAACACATAAAAAAGAATTATTTTATACCCTTTTAACTTTACCGTTTAGAAAATTTCATCAATATTAACTTTGGTTATGTGATGGGTTTATGGTTCATGTAATACACCGTCCTCCATATCCGCATGTAACCCCACATTTGATTAATCCCCATTGGCATGCTTCCTCGTATGTAATGTTTTAATGGCGTAGGTGTGAATCGAGGTTTGCACTGACACTTAGAGCTCTAACATTAATGAACTAATTAAACTCGATAGAAGGGTTTGGAGTACTGAGATACCTGATAAATCTCACATTGTAGGATCGGGGTATGATGATCCAACAACACTCATGTTCCAGGGTTATCATTGTGAATGATTTTTTGGTTTTGATATAAGCAAATTTCATTTGGTAATCCGAAAAAAAAGCTTGTGGCTCGACTCTGCAACTTAACTGAGGATTCGATGCAAAATAGCTGTGTCGGTTGGAACTCCTCGTCCCAATAGGGTATAGCAAGAATCTAGTTACCACAACTTGAATTTTGAGTTTATTAAATCCTTCCTGGCATTCTCGTTTTTAGATTGAAACATTTCATCTCTGCTCACCCGATTCTTAGCATGCAGGTGACTTGAATACCTGTTGGTCTTCACACCCCAACGAGGATGAGGTTGGGAAATTTGCAGCGTGTTGGAGGTAATGACCAGGGCCATCTACAGGGTTTCTTTCAATTCTATTCTATCTGTCATGAGCCACTAATGACTGTCGCATGGTTTCCATATGTTCAACATTTCCTTCGATCCAAAATTTCTCTAACACAGGTAATAATGCAACCCCTCAATGTTTCACTTATATCAATTGTTTAACCACATTCTGTTGCAGGATTTAACTCGGGCATTTTTGTAAGTAAAGGTGAGGATTCGACAGATGTATTTCTAAAAGAGTTCAATGTATGAAGGGTTTCACTTACACCGATTGTCATCCTCTTATTACAGGTTGGTCTTTCATCAAGCCCTTTGGCGAATTTACAACCTAGTAGATACTTCGAGGCTTCCATTAGCTGAGAAGATGTTTCGCCTTGTCCAAGGGTTAGGCCGACATTAGATTTGTAGATGCTATGGAAAAATGGACAAGTGTTTATTTTTGTATATTCAAAAGTGAAATAGTTTTATGAACTGATGTGATACAGACTTGTTAAGGCTTTAATCCCAATTTCATTATATTCAATTCTACATCCACATTTGTATATTTATAACAGTTCTATAATCTGGATTCCTTTTTTTTTGTTGGTCGACTTCCTTCAAGGTATCTAGGTTTTCCGAGTCAAATGTTCACAACTTTAATTATCTGGTTATTCTGAGTCAAAAGGTTATCAAATTTAATGATTTGCAACCTAGGTCGTAAGCTTGGGTGGTTGGCTCAAGGTTTTTCCTTTGGAAATAGACCGAGAGGCATGAAGAACCCTTGTAGTTCACATCTACTAAATTAATATTAAAGTTCTTGCTTTATTCTGTAAATGAAGTAATTTGCGTGGACAGTTCCATGAATGAAGTTTTGCTTTCTTGTTTTTGTGTTTAACACTCAAGAGATATCGTTATTCGTGATTATCAAGAAGTTTATGACTCTAGAATGAATGTTGTTGAGGATTATTTTAATGTGTTCCTTAAGTATCTAAGATGCATGAGATGGTTTAGAATATAATGTAGTACAAAAGAGGTTGTCCGCTCTAAAGGCCATAAATTGTTCTTAACTTCTTTAAACCACTGATATATTACTATCCCAAAATGGGTTTGTCTTATTTACCTGAAAAGTTAAAGTTGTAGACATTACATCATTAATGTTCATCAATGTATATAAAATGACATAATTTAACTAGCAATTGGTTCTGATGTTAACAGTCCATTATTGAATAATAATAACCCTTTGAGTTAATAATTACTAAGCACACAATTTGTTACTTATCTGTTTCTACTCTGTTTATAACTATGTAAGTTCTTCCCTTTCATGGAAGTTCTCTCCACCCATCAACAGATCTAGAGATTATGTCTAGATTGCTCCTTCGAGCTCTTCCTACTTCTGACAATCAATAAGTATGTTGCAGTCCTTATCTTGGACATTAGGACCAGGTCCAACCTCAAGTCACATACCATTATGAATGTAATCAACAGTTTCCCACTGGTTTCTTTTGTCCAGCTTAAGGAAAATCTGGGCAACATAATTTGTGCTCCCTTTTACTCTGTGATTTTCTTGTGTTTCTTACCCCTTAGGATTCACTCTCTTTTCCCTTTTGAGGAAACAAATGAGCAACTACTTGTAATTGTCTTAGAAGCTATCTATTTCTTTCAGTTCTTGACAAACTATTTTAATTCTTAATTATTAAATAACAAGATATGTTCTAGTTTTTGAGCTTTAATCATTTAACATTCTATATTAAACTAAGTAAAAGATTGAAGTAATAAGTAAAACTTGGTAAAAAATAAATATTCGTGTAATATAGGGTGTTAAAATGGTTGTTATCGTTCATTTGGAGTACGAAAAAGGAAAAAAAATCATCACGCTAATTCATAAGTTCAATATGTATACCATGTTTGAAATAGTTAATAAGGTAATTGTATATTTTATTAGGGCTTAGGAATAAAGTAGCAGCCATGCATAATAAGTAAAATAAAAATATTTTATGTGATGTAGAATGAGCATTAAAGGAACCCTATTTTCCCTTTTAAATAAATTTTGGGTTTTTTTTTTTTTTTTTTACACTGTACCATTCATAAGTTCAAGATGTATACCATGTTTCAAATAGTTAATAAGGTAATTGTATATTTTATTAGGGCCCAGGAATAAAGTAGCAGCCACGCCTAATAAGTAAAATAATTTTTTTTTATCTGATGTAGAATGAGCATTAAAGGAGGAACCCTATTTTCTTTTTTAAACAAATTTTGGTTTTTTTTCCTTACACCATACCATCAATAGTGATTTCGCAGCGATTTAATTTGATAAAATTTTAATAATTTAAAAACGTTTATAATAATATAATAAAATGAAATGTTAATATTATATAATTCGTATTTATAATTTTATAATAATTTTAATTCTTATTTATATAGATACAATTTAATAATACGTAAGTCTTTATTTAATTAATAATTTATAATTATAAATGGAATTTAATTAAATTATTTATTAATTTAATAATAGTAATTTTCGGTTAATATTATAATTAATTTATTAATTATTATAAATATTATTCAATATTCTTTAGGCGTATAAATAATTGGTGTAATTTATATAATTTATTTAATTAAATATTATTAAATGAATGTTAGATATGAGACTTTTGTGATTTATATTGTAGATGAGGTCGATGTTTTGAATCAACCAATGGAGTTTATCCTCAGGACATGGTGAATAAATCCTACAATCTTCATGGATAAATAGCAAGGATGCATCATTGCCCAAAGTTATGCATCGTATTTTTAGGGTATAATATTATTGATAGGGCTTATAGTATTAATCCTAGGGTTTAATATAAATCGTTTTGGTTTATAATCTTTTGTGTTTATATTATAAATTCTTTGGGTTTATAAGATTAATAACGGCTTACATTTATAATATTAATCCCAAAAGTTTATAATATCAATCCTTTGGGTTTTTGATATTAATAATTTAGGATTATAACATTAACCTTTTGTATTTAATATTATTTCCCATAGTTATAACATTGGTTTTATTAATATTAATAATACTTTAGATTAATATTAATAGATTTATTATTTATATTGATATATTATCATATTATATGAATTATAAATTATTAAAAATTACCATTAATAATAATTAACGTCAAAATACTTAATTATAATTATTTAATTACCTTTATAGAATATTGATCATTACCATTATAATTTTATCTATTTTATTCATCTTGTAATATAACGCCAAAAATATTTTATTATTTAATTTATTACTGTTTTATATATTTTATACAATTTAATATAATATTAATTCTATCCACATTTAATTAATATGATTTTATTATAATTTTATATTCCACATTTAATAATATCATTTTACTAATAATATTTATTAATAAGATTATGGTAGTAATATTTATTATGAGATGTTATTGGTTACATAACACGGCAATAATATGTAGCCTAAATCGGCCGAACACACTCCGGAAGACCTAGTGTGTTGTCGATATTGACTCCCTGACCTAATAGGGCCAATCTCATGCACTCCAACTGATTTACAACACTGATGTTTTTTTTTTAAATATATACAAATCGGTCCTCCGAGAGCCGAGCGATGAGGCCATACTCTGTTTGTCCACAACAACCATACTTCCATAGAAAGAACATCCAAGATGGTTAGATCTTCCTGCTGCTCGAAAGAAAGGCTCAACCGGGGGCCATGGAGCGACCATGAGGAAATGATTTTGTCAAAATATATTCGAATTCATGGCCATGGTGGATGTCGTATTGTCCCCAAAAAGCAGGTCAAATTGAAGAAATTTGTTATATTCGTATATTAATGTAGAAGTCAATACTAAAGAAAATGCAAATGGTGTACTATTGAAGAAAATGCAAATTATTCCATCTGAAGCTGCAACCAACATGGATATGCTTTCATCATAGAAGATGATTCGGAGAGAATTGACTTCACGAGGGAAAATGTTAATCTGACTAAGACATATCAAACTAGAAACTCTATGTCGAGTTTAGGTGACTAGCAATTTCTCGATTTCGCGGGAGACATGGAGCGACAGGAGCCGAAAGTTTCGTTGATATATTTTGGATTAGAGGAGTTCTGCATAGGATTTCCAACGTCCTTGGACAAAGATGAATCAGTCTGTCAATGAAGATCTGTGTTCTGATCAATGAAATACGAAAGCTACGGTCGTGGATGGACGAGGAATGCAAGATTTCGATACCAATAAGATTGGAATGATTAACTGAATTGATAATGTTATTAGTAATAATGTTATTTATTGTTCTAATATATGTTAGGGTATTGGCCCATTTACTGTTAAGTCTTGTCTCCATTAAATTTTAGTTAAACTCATAGTATTTCCAACAATAATATATTCAGATTTAGGAAATATATAAAATAAAATATGTGTTTTTCGATTCTTAACTATAATTCAAAATTATTATTTATATATATATATATATAAATTATTTATATATATATATTTTATATTTAATATAAATAATATCCCATATATGGTTTTGTTATAAAATTTTAATTAAAAAAAAAAAAAAACATTTATATAAATTAAAATCACTTTGATGAAATTACACCACAAGGTATACATTATTGCTAAGATATTTTCTTGTATTAATTTTTTAATTAGTATAATTTATAATAAATTAATTATTCTTTATAAATGAATTATTAATTAATATTGAAAATAACCATTACAAATTGTTATTTTAAAATGGGAATAACTTCCCATTATTATTAAAATTACTGTAGATCCACCTTAGATCTATATGTTGCTGGTACTATTTTATCTTATAAGGAATTTATTTTAATATTTAAATAGGTATTATCATAAAAACTACAATATTGCAACTACAACAACTATGCAATAGCATGAACTGAGTCAAAACTTATATCTAATTATTATTTTTTATTTTGATGTGAAAGAAGTAAAAAATTTTATGGTAAAGAAGTAAAAGTTAAGATAATGTCTTTTTTAAAGTTTTAAAGTTTTATAAGATTAGTGTTGAGGTAACTCTTTAAATAAATTATGTTTATTCATTAGTATTGTCATGGATATATAAAAGGGGGAGAGACTTTCAAACTTATATCTAATTATTATTATTTTTTTTATGTTAAAGAAGTAAAAGTTTTGATGTTAAAGAAGTAAAAGTTAAGATAATGGTTTTTTTTAATGTTTTACAAGATTAGTGTTGAGGTAACTCCTCAAATAAATTATCTTTATTCATTAGTATTGCTCATGGATATATACAAGGGGGAGAGAATTTTGGGCTTCACTTTAGAGTGTCTCTTCATATTCTTACTCTCCATTATTTACTATTTACATTATTTAAAAATATTCACCCAATCCCAATGATTACATGTCAACATTCCACCCCTTAATCTGACGGGATGTTGGTGAGCTCAAGTGTTGTTCTGAATTTTTCGATCTTTTCTTTTCGAACCTCTTTGTTGAAGATGTTTGCAACATGCTCTTTAGTGGAATAATGACGTAGATGGATTGTCTTGGCCTCAACATGATGTCGAATCAAATGGTATTTTGTATTGATGTGCTTCATTCGATCATGGAACTTTGGGTTCTTGGCCAACACTATTGCGTAGGTGTTGTAAATCATGAGTAGAGTTGCATGAACTTGTTTCACTTGCAAATATTCTAGAATTTTACAAAGCCAAACAATATCTTTTGTTGCCTCTGCTGCTGCCTCATATTTTTCCTTTGTTGCGGAATTTGGTCAAACTGATTGTTTGCGTGATCTCTAGGAGACAACTCCTAATCCAAGATTCATAGCATAACCTGAAATAGATACCCCAGTTTCTTTGTCTGCATCTGTTAGGCCCCTATAATACTAATTTATCCCCTTATTATCATTGTCATTGTAGGCCTTATTGTTATTGTTGTGCCAATGTTGTCCCCATATTATTATTATGCCTCATAGAAGCCCATTATTGTTATTTTTGTGCCCTTAACTTATTATTCTTATGGTTGTTTGACAATATCCATATTGTGACCCCTTAAGCTCCTATATATAGAAAGGAGGTATTTTCATTTGTATCATCTAAAAAGTGTTCATTTTTGTAATTTAAAGGAGGTTTCTCCCTCAAAGAGAATGATTTTGAAGTTGTTGCTCTATCTTTTCTTGTATTTTGTGAGCTGGTTGCATAACAACTATTATCAAAGTTTTGGATTCTAGGGTTTTGTTGCTTCAAACAGGTTATCGTCGCATTTTCGCTATAATGTTTTGCTATGAAATTTGAGCTGAAATCTTGATGAACCTCGAGTATGAATTTCAGATATTGTCTCACTATATTTTCTAAGATTTGATCCAGGGAAGTTATGGTTTTTATAGGGCCCTGAATTATATCTCAAATAAGTGACCTGCAGAAAATAATTATAACTTTCTCTCTGAATATCAAATTAAAATTTCATAAAAATGTACAGAAATGGGATGGACTATTGTTTTATGTGTATTGATTTCAAGTCCGAATGTCGAAACAGTCACATGTGGCACTTAGTACAAGTTCACTCTATTGAACCTGTCTATAATTTGGCCATCGTGGGAGATTTCAAATAACGTTTTCGTGGAGAATCCAATCTTGATCAGACTTGCGGGGTTGGAACAAGGATGCAAAGGGCTACCATAGAATGAAATTTAAGGCCTTGGATATATGAAATTATAGAGATACAATTGATTCCATATCGAGTTCCTACAAAGACAAAAAGGGTGTGTAGTCTTTTTAAAATTTTGCATAAGTTTGGTTTGAAAAATTAGATTGGAGGAATTGAAAGGAAATAGTGAAGAAAAATATCATTAATTGATGCCCCAAACAAATAAAATAGAAGCACCTAGTAGGCAACATGAAATCTCTAGCATGACTCATGAGGAAGATGAAGAAATGCAACACGATATATCAAAATTATGAGACCAAGTGCAACAAATTTCGGTCTCACAAAAAGTAATAGAAGCTAATATGGATGCTTTAAAGAAAGAGGTGGAAGCTAATATGGATGGTTTAAATAATGGCATGGAATCTAAGATGAATGGTGTGGAAGCTAAGATTGATGGCATGGAAGCTAAAATGGATGGTATAGAAGCAAAACATAATGGAAACATGAAATATTTGAAGATAGATTTGACAATGTTGCTACAAGAAATGCTTACTAATGGCGAAAGGGTAGTAAAGGAAACCTATGATGAGAACAGAAGAAATGTTAATCATGATTTCATAGACTCTAACATTGGATTGAGGACCCACCATGTTCCAAAGAGAGATATGAGGAAGTTTGATATCAAGGATCCCGTAACATGGATACTACAAATAGAGAAATATTTGGATCTCCATAATGTGAAAAAAACACAAAACCTACGCATTGAAACTTTATATTTGGATTACAATCAATTTGTATGTTATCAATGGCTTTCCTCTCATAAACAAATTGTCACTTGGGAAATTTTTACAGAAGAAATTAATGCATATTATTAGGATATGAAAAGAAACACATTTTTTAGCCAATTGATAAATCTCAAACAAAAAGGTTCAATGGCAGAGCACATTGAAGATTTCCAAAAATTGAATACAAAGGTAAAATATATTCCATAGGAGCATATAATTGATGTGTTCATAAGGGCATTATAGGATAAAATCGAACATGAGGTTTGCATTTTGGAACCTGATTCATTGGAGAAGGCATTCAGGTTGGCAAGAAAAATTGAAAGAAAAATTATGGAAACAAGGAAGCCTATGAATCAAAACTATGAATATGGAAGTGGTGTTGCCCCCAGCCTTCCACGACCTACGAGGTTGACACCACAAAAGTTGGAAGGGAAAGGAGAAAAAGGGATTTGTTATAGTTGTGATAGAAAATGCACTAATGGTTATAAGTGTGTTGAGAATAAATTATTTTACATAGATTGTGAACAGGAACAAGAAAAGGAACAAGAAACATCAAAAGAAGAGGATACACACTAGGAACAAAGCCTAGAGAAAGAAAAAAGGAATCCAACCATATCTTTTAGTGCATTCGCTGGAATAATCTCTCCTCAAACTATCAAGATATAAGGACATACGAAGAAGGAAAAGGTAATAGAGTTGACTGATTCGGGTAGTACCCATAATTTTATTCATTGTAATATAGCAAAGAAATTAAATTTCTTCGTATATCCAGCACCAAAGTGTCAAGTGATGGTTGAAAATGGAAGAACCATAAATTTGTCTTGAAAGTGCCATAATATCAAGCTATCCATGGGATAATATGTGTTGAATAGTCCAATGCTTTCCATTCCAATGGTTGTTGATGATGTTGTACTAGGAGTCCAATGGCTACAATATTTGGGTATGATAGCTTTTAATTTTCAAGAATGTTTCCTGAAAAAATCAGAAGGAAAGGAATTTAAATTAAGGGGTGTCGCAAGGAAACTGGGAAAGATAATCAACTCTAACAACATGAAAAATATTCTAAAGAAAGAAGAACATGGTGTAATTTCATAATTATGTTTGCCAGAGGTTCCCACGTCGAAATCATCTATTTCTCCAGACCTTCAAAAAGTCTTTGAAAATCATTCCAAGGTATTCGAGACTCCCAAAGGCCTCCCACCTATTCATGATCGTGAACATGTCATTCATTTGATTCTAGGAAGTGTTCCTCCGAACATCAGACCTTGCAGATATCTGCATTTCCAAAAGAGTGAAATTGAATGTTTGGTTGCAGAAATGCTAGAGGCTGTTATAATTTAACCTAGTCAAAGTTCATTCTCTACACTATTAGTATTGGTGCACAAGAAGGATGGATCATGGATGATGTGTCTGGATTATAGGGAAATCAACGAGCTCACTATTAAAGACAAGATTCCTATTCCTGTCATTGATGAATTATTAGATGAATTCCATGGAGCAATTTACTTCACCAATTTGGACCTTCATTCAGGATATCATCAAATCAGAATGAATACTGAAGACATTCTGTAAACGACATTTAGAACTCATGAGGGTCATTATGAATTTCTTTTCATGGCTTTTGGCCTTACTATTGCACCTTCTACATTTCAAGGTTTGATGGATTTGTGTTAGTATTTTTTGATGATATACTAATGTACAACAAATCTTGGAAGGATCACGTTCAACATGTTGATAGAGTGCTCAAACTATTGGAGGAGAAACAATTTTATGAAAAAGCCTCTAAATGTTTCTTTGCAGTACAAGAGGTGGAGTATTTGGGTCATATTGTATCTCATGAAGGTGTTAAGGTAGACCCTAGCAAAATTAAATCCATTAAATAATGTAAAATCCCCACATGCATAAAGAAACTACGAGAATTCTCGGGTTGATAGGGTATTATCGTAAGTTTGTTAAGAATTATGGGATAATAAAAACACCTCTAACAACATTACTGAAGAAAGATGCATTTTCTTGGACTCCGGAAGCAACAAAATCCTTTGAACATATAAAATATCCAATGTGCCAAACATTAGTCTTAGCTACAAAAGACTTCACAAAAACCTTTATTGTGAAATGTGATGCCTCAATAAATGGAATTGGTGTTCTTTTAAAGCAAGAAGAAAGACCCATTTCTTTTGAAAGTTGTCCAATCAAAGGAAAGCATTTACAGAAAGTTATTTATGAGAAGGAAATGTTGGAAATACTACATGCACTTAATAAATGGCAACCTTACCTAATGGGAAGACACTTCAAGGTAAAAACAGATCTTGATAGTCTTAAATACTTTTTAGAAAAAATATTATCTTTATAAGAGAACCAAAAATGGGTCACTAAGATATTGGGCTATGACTTTCAAATGATGCACTCTCACGAAAGGATGAGGATCCAGAAGAATTTCTTTGAGCCATTTCTATTATACAACCAAATTGGATAAACAAAGCAAGGGACGAATGGAATAATGATGAAAAAGTGTGGCCACTCATTAGAAAAGTTACAACAACACCGTAGTACTTCTAATACATTTATCTAGAAAAAGGATTTTTCATGGTACAAAGATTGCTTATACCTCTGTAATAATTCCTAACCCAAACAAACGATTATTATGGAATTGCACACCTCTCCCTTAGGAGGGAACTCAGGATTTTTAAAAACTTACCACATGCTTAAGAAGGATATTTTTTGGGATGGCCTTAAACCTAATATTCAAAATTTTGTAGAAAAATATTTCGATTTCCAACAAAATAAAGTTGAAAAAATTAATACCCTAGGTCTATTATAACCTTTATCCATTCTAAGTCAAAGTTGGGGGGAGGTTTCAATGGATTTTATCCCAGGTTTACCCAAGCCCAAAGGAAAAAGTATCGTCATGGTGGTAATTGATAAATTACCTAGTATGCACACTTTTGTGGATTCTCTCATACCTTTAAAGTTACTACAGTTGCTACTGCATTTATGGAAATAATTAAAAATCTACATGGAAACTCGAAGATTATTGTAAGTGACAGAGATCCCATTTTCACTAGAAATTTTTGGAGAGAATTATTTTAGTGTTTGGTTACTTAGTTAGCTCATAGCTCATCCTATCATTGTTGATATGATCAGAAAAATGAGAAAGTGAACAAATGTTTGGAAGGATATCTTCGTTGCTTTGTATCTGATAAATAAACTTAATTGGTAAAATGGTTGCCTATAGTTGAATGATGGTATAACACTTCCATACAACAATAGAAATGACCCCATTTATGGCACTTTATGAATATCATATACCATCCATGAGATCATATTTAAGAGAAAATTCTAAGGTTCAAGCAGTGGAAGATCACATTGAGCATCATTAACAAGTTCTCCAATTCTTAAAGGATAACCTCACTTTGGCATAAAATAGAATGAAACAACAGGAAGATAAACATCACAATGAAAGAAGTTTTAATGTATGTGACTGGGTATTTATACGGCTACAACTGTACAAACAAATGTACCTCAAGCAATCTAATAAAGATTAAAAATAAATTATCACCAAAGTATTATGGTTCAGACAAGGTGTTGCAAAATATTTTTACTATGGCATACAAATTGGAGCTTCCTACAGCTTCCTGAGTACACCTAGCTTTCCATGCTTCATGCTTAGAGAAGGTTATAGGTGATAAGCTCCTAGTTCAAACAATATTTGTAGAACTTGAAAAGGAAGAAAAAATCATATTGGAACCTAAAGTAGTGATGGAAACAAGAAATAGACAACTACGAAACTGACTAATTTCAGTGTATCTCATCAAGTGGAAGAAATTATGCACAAATGATTCCACATGGGAGGATGAGAATTTTGTACAAAAGCATCCAAAACTACTCAAGCATTGAGGACAAAAATTTTCTGAAGGAGAGGGGCATGTTAGGCCCCTATAATACTAGTGTATTCTCTTATTATTATTATCATTGTAACCCTTATTGTTATTTCTATGCCCTTACATTATTATTCTTATGTCAGATTGACTATATTGTGACCCCTTAGACTCCTATATATAGAAAGGAGGTCTTCTTATTTCTGTCATATAAGAATTGTTAATTTGTGTAATATAAAGGAGTTTTCCTCCTCAAAGAGGGTGATTTTTAAGTCATTGCTCTATCTTTTCTTCTATTTTGTGAGCTAGTTGAATAACACCATCAAAGTATGAATCAATGTATCCAATGAAGTTGAGGTCACCCAAGTTTGTATACTTGATTCCAAAGTCTTTGTTTCCCTTTAAGTACTTTAGAACTCTTTTTGCAGCAACCCAATGTTCCTCACAATGCTTTTGCATAAACCTGGAGAGGATTCCAGCAATAAATGAAATGTTTGGTCTAGTAGTAGTCAGGTAGTTGAGACTTCCTACAAGCTATCTATACCTTGTTTCATCCTCAAATTCTTTTCCTTCAATGGATGTGAGCTTTAATTTCTATTCCATTGGAGTAATTAAAATATTTCACTCAACCATGCAAAATCTATTCAACAAATCTCCAATTTACTTCTTTTGAGAGAGGGATATAGACTTCGGATGTTGATTACTTCAATATAAAGATAGTAGTGAACATAGCCCAAGGAAGTCATTTCAAAACCTTTCGTCAATTCCTTCTTTATGGTTGTAATGTAGCTTTCATTCTTTCGTGTCATCAGAAGACCATATACATATACAAAAAGATATACAACTATTTTTACAACTTTCTTGAAAAACAAAGTTGCATCATCAAGATCATAATGTTTGAAGTTGAGTTTCAGAACGTGCTTAGTTTACTTTTCATACAAGGATCATAGTGCTTGGTTGATGCCATGCAAGGATTTCACATATTTTCATGCCTTGTGTTCTTGGCCCATCATAATAAATCCTTCTGGCTGGGACATAAAAACGTTATCTTTCATATCTCCATTCAAGAAAACAATTTTTACATCCATTGATGGACATTCCAACCATTCTGAGTTGCCAAGGAAAAGAGTGTCTAGATAGTAGCCCATTTAGTTTTGGGGGGGAAAGTCTCCTCATAATCGACCCCTTCCTTCTATGAAAAACCTTTTTCTACAAGCCTGCTTTTGTGCTTATGAAGTGAACCATCATTTTTATACTTTTTCTTGTCAACCCATTTGTAGCCCATTCATTTGGTTCCCAATGCAGGATCAACCATCTTCCAAGTTCCATTCTTTACCAAGGCATCATATTCCTTCTGCATCACTTCTTTCGATTCATCATGCAAAGCGACTTATTCGAAGGAAGTTGGTTCAAAATTAGTAGACAAATTTAGTTCAAAATCATAAGAAACATCCATATCAATAGGTGAATCAGGATCATATACATAACCTTCAGTTTTCCTGGTTGAATTTCTTCTTCCTGTCTTTACAACCTCATTTGGATGAACCCTTTCAAGTGTCTTTGTCAGCCTTTTTGGGGGACCTTTTTGAAATGGCCCAAGCTGCTCAATCCACTGAGGTGGGACTAAATTCTATCTCCCAATTTTGTCAATCACATCACTAAAAGCATTATTAGTGGCTGGAGCTTCATGTGGAGGGAGTGATTTTGAAGAATATTCTCCAAATTAATCCAATATAGGAATCCCCCTTCAAGATGTGGAACCTGATTATCAAATTCTTGAAATGATTTTGCATGTATGAATCTATCCAAGAAATCAAGATTACGCGCAACAACATTGTCAACTTTGGAATATTCAAGAAACATTACATTTCTAGATACAACAAACTTCTTATTAACTTCATCATAGAAATGATATGATTTGGAGGTATTTGAATACCCTAAGAAGATACACGTATGACTCCTTGCACCGAGTTTGTTTCTTTGATCCTTTGGTATCGAGGCATAACAGGCGGAACCAAATACCTTGAGATTCTTTACCCAAGGAATGTTTCGATATCACATTTTCATAAGGATTGTTGTTTATAATAACATTAGATGTACATCTATTATTTACATATACTGCCCAAAACAACCCTTTTTACATTCTTGGAAAACATCATGGAATGTACCATATTTAAGATTGTCCTATTCATTCTTTTAGATACTCAGTTTTGTTGTGGATTATAAGTCATAGTGGTTTGATGTTTGATCCCATACTAGCAAATATAGTTTTCAAATTCATTTGAAGTGTATTATTTTCCATTATTATTGTGAATAGAGCTAATATGAGATTATGTTCTTCATTTACAAATGCTGCAATCAAGGAATAACTGTTGTTGTTCTTGTTTTCCCAAATGGAAAACTCATCTCAGGTGGGCTTTGCAGGTTCATTATCTCATTCTTTGACACAAATAGAGATATTATTCAATAAATTGATATGTATATACTTTTGTAACAATCATTGGACCATATACGATACATATTATGAGAAATCATATGCAAAGGGCATAATTGAAGACAATCTTAAGTAGCACCTGCTAATGGAGATTCTTAGAGTTAATCAAGTTAACATGTTGCATTTTTCTTCTATTCATCAGAGTAATCCAATAATAGCATGTTCACATGTTTCAAGTGTTCTAAGTTTCCCTATGTTCTTACAATGTGAGTCTGGATTTTATTTTCATGAGAATTGTTTCACAAGAGTGACAAATTCAAAGGATACCTATTTTCAAATACCAATAAAAAAGTATTCTTGCATGTCCTTAATGATCTTATAACAGAATGTCCTCATGTTTCAAGTGTTCTAAGTTTCCTTGTATTATTACATTGTGTGTATGGATTTTGTTTTTGTGGTAAGTCGCAACTTTGTATACTAGAGTTTTAGTTGAACAATGTGAGTATGGATTTTATTTTCATGGTAAGTCACAACTTTGAATATTAGAGTTTTAGTTTATGACTAAATGTGTGAATAAGTTTCAACTATATAGTAAATTTCCAAATGGTCTCACTAGAAAATTCATTTTACATAATCAAACATATTTCATTAATTAGATTAGGAAATCATGTATATAAATAAATCTCTTAGTTGATTTTCCATTAAATGTTTTATAGAATACAAGTTTTAATGGTTTCTCTAGATAGTGTGCTTTCACTAACAATGTGTAGGGAACAAAGGAAATAGCTTCCATCAATATAAAAATGCCACTCAAAATGATCTTTTCCCATAACTGACATTACTGTAGTAACTATAATCATTACATGAACTATTAGCATGATATCAACCCAAATGCCAATTTTTGTGGATGAAAGTAAGATTCTATGCACGAGACAAATCTCATACCAAGACAAACAATCCATTACAACAATCCTATTCACATTTTCTTCATATATTATGTTGGTTAGTTTTGTCAAACTATGGCTACCTAAGTAATAAATATCTAACCAATATTTTGATTCGAAATGTCGTAATATTCATTTAATCATAGAATATTATTAGAGTAAAATTGTGGGTTTAATCGAAATTAGGTAGGACAATGGAAGAATGATGAGTACATTTGCTACTGTGACTTGAACAATGATCTATGTATGGATAAAACTGACATTGCTTTGGAGGTAATACGTAGTGAATCCCATCGTATGTCTATAATAATAAATTATTGGGGCTACACTTGCAATATAATTTATGTGAAAAGGAATACATCTCGTGTTATTATTTTCATATATGGGTAAAACCTATTTCTTTTAACTTTTTATTTTTATTACCAGAATATTAAAAATGTAGATAAAATGGTCTTGTTCTCAATGATGTTTATCGATTAGAGGATCTGGTTCTCCATTTCCCATTTTGGATTGATTGACCCAGTCAGCTTTCATCTACAATACACCACTAACAATGGATTTTCAACATATAATGAATATACAGAAGAAACAAACCATGAGGATTCACCAATCTAAACTAGATATGTTTTATATCATGAAATGCATTCAATTGGAAATATCACTTTCCTTGAATTTTGAAATAACAAATGAAACAAATTTTCCTCAATTTAGTGTGGCACTTAAGCACTTAATGTAACAAAGGGCTTCGAGGAGTTAGTAGAAATCTACAAATTTTGCATAGTCCTCCACATGGAACAAAAATGATATGTATGTCATTATTACTACGATGGAAAGTATTGGAGATTATAAATTATGATATAGGTTTTAAATTAAATATGACTAACATATTTGTCAACGCATCATTTTTCTGTTGGATGGGTTGGAATGCGGATGCAATTAAATTTTTCTTCGGTTATGCAAAATTTATCAAGTATTTCACAGATTGAAACCATAGGTCATTCCTTGGGATCACCTCTGTCAATCACTACTTCTTCATCTTCCTTCAAGATCTATGAGCCGCCTCCTCTTCAACCACATGCAACAAGCCTTGCTTGCATCCATGGTGACCATTTCTAACGTAGGTCATACATGGGAGTAGGCACTGGAAATCAAACATATTTTTGAGTGTCCTAAGCATCTATTCAGTAAGCATCATTGTAATCTCTTTGTGTATCTTGAATGCAATACAATTTCATTTGTTCTCGGCACAACTATATTGCATATGTCTGCAACAATTTCTTCATAACTTCAAGGACGTAATTGCAATTGAATGGAGGAAACACCATATACATGGGAAGTGTACTTCATGAATTGCTTAATAGAAATCTTGGGCTTGGGATTTTTCAAAATTAATATGTCAGCAACTCGTACATTAAGTACAAATTTTCCAGCATTTGCATCCCATATGTAGAGACATGTGATGACTCCAAACCCTCGAAGGTCATGCATTTTGGGAGCTTTTAGGTTCGCGAGAATGTCCTCTGACAAAACAAGTTAAAAAGATAGTTAGATTTCTTAGGCAAGTGATTGACAAATAGTGAGAAAGAATTGCACATATAACATTCAAGCATATGGTTATTACAAAATAGCACAAAATTATTTGTGACCATTGAATGTTGAAACCATGAAATTTCAAAGAAAATAGTAAAAATACTAATTACAAATGTTAATGTTGATGTTGAGACCATCAAATTTAGAAGCGAACAGTAAAAATACTAATTAAAAATGAAATTGTTTTCAGTTCGTCTTCCCAAAAGAATAAATCAATAGAAAATCCTTGTTCGTCAAACCTAAAGTGGCACTAGCTCAATAGACAAGAACTACCATCTGAGTAAGAGTGTTTGTACACAAGGTAACCAAAAGTAACCCCACATTAAATAATAATTCCTCGCTAATAATATTATTATAATTAATTAATTAAACCCAAAAAGAGGTAAACAATTAAAAGCAATTAGAGCTATAGTACTGGAATGGGTAATCATCTAAGAAGTCATAATATTACAACCTTCCTAACATGACATCAAAGACAAAAATAAACTTCCTCCTAGATTTTCCAACTTTATTCCAAGAATAAACAAAATGAACTAGGTGACTTTGTAACTGAGATGTTCAACCAAAATACAAGATCTTACAAACCCAATTACTATTGTCGAGTTTCATACCACAGAACCGAAAAATTGGGAGGCTTTATGGTTGAAACGTTGAACCACTAAAATGAGATTTTACAAATCTAGAAGAAAGAACTTAAAAACCCAACTAACCACAGACTATCCAACGTATCGAAAGAAAAAAAAATGAACAAGAAAACTTCACAAAAATGTTATTGAAACTCAGAAACCCAATCTTAGGTTCATGATTGAGCTATCCAACAATACCAATGTGAACTTAAAAACCAAACATCCTTGATCAAATAGCAGTTTAAGTTGAATTTTCTTAAAACAATTCTAAGTGGATCATTTAATCAAATATCACAAATCCATAGGTATATGAATAAAGATCTCAAATTTCAGATAAAACACCTCAAATAAAACAAAATGAGGAACACCAATGAAGCAAACCCTATAAAAACTCTGCAAACTACAATATGCAATGAAATGGAAGAAGTGTACCTTCTTATGATGCATATCATTCAAGGTGAATAAAATGAAAAAATATAATGAAAAAATATGTAAATAAAGGTATGTTAAGAAATTAGAAACTTGTCGGTCATTTTTGAAAATTAGAAGACACAGGGTAAGAAATCGCACACATGGAAAATAAAGACATCTTTGAACCACTTATCCACACAAAGATTTAC
The DNA here is from genome assembly GCA_000404065.3 of Pinus taeda. Taxonomy (NCBI): domain Eukaryota; kingdom Viridiplantae; phylum Streptophyta; class Pinopsida; order Pinales; family Pinaceae; genus Pinus; species Pinus taeda. The sequence continues at coordinate 161,663 of APFE030518133.1, read as the reverse complement.
CTTTTCCCCATGTCTCTCATATTTTGTGTTTTCATTTTCATCCCTTTCTCTTAAGTCCAATCAACACCTATAGAATAATTCATTCTCGAACCAGAAGGGGTGCTATGTAAAGTGATGGAAGAAAAGTAGGAACATTCAGTGGTTCAGGATAAACTGGTAGATCAATTGAACCTTTAGTTGTTGTTAACCTTACTTATGTTGTTTTCTTTAATTCATATCGGTGACCTAGGTATGGAACTAATTGGAGTTATGGCTCTACCATAATGGACAATGTATCTCGATCTTGGGATGTCTCTAGGACCGGATAAGCAACTAGAGATGGAACAAATTCTTTGACCAGAACTTAATCTCGAGCTATAACTCGACCCGATGAAGATGTATCCCCTATTGCTACTACATAATCTACTACAAAATCTCCTTTATTTGTCTCTATTTTCATATTCCTACCGCTATTGGTGGTGTTTTCACTCAACCCACTGCATATGGATATGGAATAAGCACTTCATCTCGATATGCAACTAAAGGAATTGGATCTCAATATACTTATGTTTCTTACTTTATTGTGCCTACAACATCATTTACTGGTTTTTCGTAAATTGAATATGGGACTGGATATGGAACAAAAGAATCCGCAATGCATAAACCATTAGTTTATCAAGCATGGGTGAATGTTGCACCATTGGAACTACTCTACGGCAAGTCGATACACTACTAAAATCTGTTACTCTTGCATATACCTTTGCTCTTACTCGTAAATGGTAACTTATACTACATTAAACAAAGACTAAATATAATACTTGCAACTACAAGTGTACTATATGCTTCTAATGCAACTTCTTATAATGTTTAGGTTCACAAAGAAAAATGATCAAAGCCAGATGCTGTGAAATTACAAGAGCAAAAGAAAATACAGAATCAACAAACAAATCAGGTAATGCAACATTGAACAAAGTCTTGCATTACATACAAAATAACGATGCATTAGCAATGTGATAAAATTTGTTATTAAGCTTACAAGAAAGGAAAAAAACACGGAATATATGAAAATCACACTGGCATATATGAAAATCATACCACTAATTTGGGGTTTATGTTCTCTCCATGGACATGAATCAGACTTTATTGTAATCATTGTCAATTTCTTTTATGAACACAAAGTCATGGAGTAGATGTGGGTTGTCGTACAAGCTTATTATCACAGAGTCGTGGAGTCAGTGTGGGCTCATGTTCCATGGAGTTGGTGTGGCTGCATCTTTGTTGCAAAGAACAAAAAAGTCAATGCCTTATGAATAAAGGAGGAAGGTTTTCTTGCGTGGTGGTTTAGGTGCAAATTTTACAAGGCCATATAAAATTTTGAAAGAAACCAATATTTCATAAAAACATTTAATTTTATCCAACTAATTCTAGCATTAGTTTCAGTGGAAAAAATGGACATATATGGGAAGGTTATATCTTAACAAACAAAATCCTTTACTTTAGGAAGAGGCCAAATAAAATGGTCATTTTAAAACTTCACATAGAAACAAAACCCCAATAAAAAAAAATTACTTTAAAAGAAAAAACATTCATTGTAGTTCGCCAGTCTTTGTGGCCAATTAATAGAAAGTTAAAAACTGACTGATTCAGATATTCCATGCAACCGCCAAGGGGTAGGGACTAATGAAGAAAAAGAGATCTTAAGTAGGAAGCAATAATAAAATATAGTATAATGTATCTATAGATTTATTTTTATATATTAAAAAAAATCCAATGATCTTAATAATATTAATCGAAACATTTTAGAAATATTATCGATATTATAATTCATATTGCAGTGGGAAATATTAATAATCCTCATATGAAGCATACACTATTGTGGATATTCATTAATCATTATTATAGTTATAGTCATGTTATAATTATTTTGTTAGAAATATATTAAAATAATATGTTTATATTTATTATATTAGAAGTATATAAATATGGAACATAATATATTAGCACAATCACATTAACAAATGTTGTTGATAGAGTGAGACTATATTAATCCCATTTCCTGATTTATTGTTAAAGGAATAAAACTTTAAGCTTTAAACTTTGTACCATTAATATATTCTGGCATGAGATAAAAGAATTCCATGAAATAAAAGAATTAAAAGATAGGAACAACATAAACCACTTCTTTACTATATCAATCCCACACATTAACTTATTGGTAAGAGATTAGCGCTTTAAAATTTGAAAAACTAATGTCATTTTGCATGAGATAAAAGCATTGAAAGACACGAAACAACGTAAACCTCTTATTTACCTTGTCACTGTATTTAATAAATATTTTGTTAAAATTCTAGATATATGCCAATTTGAATTATCAATTTCAAAAGTGGATATATCCTATTGTATTTTTTTATTTACACGTTTAAACTTATTCATTAAAATCATATTCATCAAAAACAGGTTTAGGTTTATTGTTTATGTTTAAAAACTATTTATGATTACAAATTAGGTTTAGGCTTATGGATTAGGTAATCCACTGCTAGTGTATTAGACAGATCCTAAGTTGCATACTGGGGAAATTTGATTGGAAGGTCTGCATTCGTAACCACATATTCACTCACGGAATAAAAGAAATGGACGCTAAAAAGAAAGAAACATGTCGTGGGAAAGGAAAAGAGGGTGGATTTCCTCTTGGCAGATTTAGAGAGTAAATTTTCAAGATAATTGTTCAGTGAAGCATACATAATCCCTCTCACATAAGAGAAACCACAACTTAGTTCACAATTTTTTCATACTCTACCTCCTCTCGGTCCACTAGGATGTAGAAAGAAGATTACTGCTTGAAATTAGCACGTCACTCCCAAGTAATGTAAGGAAAATAAAAAATGGAAAATTCGTCTGGTTTGGCATGGGTTCCTCGCTTTGCCTAGCACAAAGGAATAAGAATATTTCTAACAATTAGCATTACAAAAGCATTTCATCCATCTGCAAATTTAAAAATGAAAAAAATATGCAAATGTCATACCTATATCATATTCAGTGCAAAGGAATAACATAGCTACCCTGCAAAACTTAGCCATTGAGACATAAACCCCATCTTGATCCCGTAAATGATTGATGAAAGAATTCCCTGGGCCACATATTCTTTTTCCAGAAAGTGGAACTCCTTTTTGTAGAGATCCAGTGGCCCTGAAGATGGATGGAAACCACATGAGTTATGGAGAATGGAGTGGCGCTACATATGATGAAGCAATGGAATGGTTAGAATATGAACGAAATGGTGAACTCAAACCCATGGGAGAATGTTTTCAATATTTATAATTATATTTCATTTTTCATACAGAGGTATGAAATTGGAAAAAAATTGTAACCCTTTAATAACATCCATTAGATCATGTATAACACTAACAATATTCTTACATTACAAAATCAAGACCATAAATAATTTATGGTATTTTAAAGATTAAAATTTTATGAAGCCAATTCTAAGATATACCATTCTTATCAACTTAAAAATAATATATATTGTTTAAAGTATATTGTGATGAATAATATTTTAAATGATATTAATGAGTATTTTTTTTAATAATGTTAGATGTAGTAATCAATAGTGAATAAATAAATGATGATTAATAGTTTGTTCACAATCTTTTATCATGATTTATATTGATTTATTATATTATTTATTAATCTTTTATCATGATTTATATTGATTTATTACATTATTATTATTTTGATATTTTTAGATTGAAAATTTTGAAAGAACCAATTTTTAAACATTTTGATCAGTTTTGGGGAATTGAGATCCAAGGAACTAGTTGATGCCATAAATGATATTTTTTGGACATACAAATTTCATGTTTAAGTGATAACCCTAATGACACTATTCTACATTTAGATAACTCCTCAAAGGTACAAGAATTGCATCAATAAAAATTTGGATGCAAAAGTTGTGCTTTAGAGATGTTGACTTATTATGAAAAATAACTATAATTTGAGGGAATGCCATGTGTTTGAAAATTTAATTTTCTTAAATTTTTACATAAATTATCAACGGTAGATGGTAAACTTGTGAAGTGCAAGTGCACTATATATGCTAGAATTATTTTTTTATTAAATCGGAATATTAATGCGCATGATTGAGTTATTGAAAATTACTTCTAAGGATGTTTTTGATTCTTATATTACTCTTCAAAGAAAATAAATTTAACACATTAAATATTCCTAAATTTTCCTCACTCCTTTCTAATGAAATAAAAAATTCTCTTCACACTTGTAAAATGAAACTTAAAGCCAACTCACACTATCTCATTAAGAAAACTTAACTGATCTATTGCAACACAAACTTAATCTAAATGCAGAATTCTTCATCTAACATTCTAACAATCCTTTGCATAAAAACCAAAATGAAATTGACTTCCATTCAAAATGAAAAGTACACATTTACTCATTATCAATCACTCATGTTTTTGAAATGAAAACCATAAATAAATCACTCATGATTTGAAATAAAATACTATAAAATGTAATTATAAAGAAATCTCTCAAGCTCTAAAATGAAACACTCTGAAATTATAAGAAAATATATGAAAAATAATTACACTACTATTAGCATCAACTTGAAAAGGATTGATTAGTGAAATATTTCTATCAATGTCTAATTTAAGTTGTGACTGTAAAACAATTTGAAAACATGTAAATATCTACAGTGAATGGTAAGGAAAAGATATGAAAATGCAAAACCTTCATTGTTTGCAGGGGCCCTCAAAAACAGTCGGTCATAGAACTTTAATCAAACAATCATCTACGCATCAAAGCTTTATCCTTCATTAACTGATAAAATAGAGTTTGAAACAATACTTTTCCATATATAAATCAACCCCATGTTCATGTTTGTTGCATGGTGTTTACAAAACACTGTGTGAACAGTTTTTCGAGGCTTTTATGCCTACCTTAGCTAACATAGTTATAAATTAAGCTTCTAACAAATATCAATATGTCGATGCTCATGATTTTCTATTTGGCAAAGAAACTTGTGAAGCGTAGGAATTTCAAGCTCTCACTCACCTGTTCAGCACCAAGTTGACTTTAACCTTTGACTATGCAATTAAACAATCCTTTGATGATTTGGCTCATATGAATAGGAGGAAATCAATAATGGGATCAAAGTCTACATATCCATATCTTTCTCCTCTTAGCTGGCACCTTCGGTTCTGGTAAACCTTGGAATCGGCTACAAAAACATATATTAGCTGCTGAATCTTGTGAATTCGATAGAAAATAAAAATATTAACTCAATAATAAGGAACATTATTAAATATGAAAGATAAGACAATTAAATTCCTTACCATGTCAAAATCCTTTTAGTTTGATGCCTATTGAGCTGATGATGATGGTCAAGGAAAGTAAAAATAGGTAAGGGAGAGTGTCAAAATGAAGCAATCATGAGGCCCAACCTTCCCCCACATGGTGGCCATTTCATTTCTTCATGAAAAATTTCAAAACTAGAAGTCTTTCTCTATCACTACTCTGTTTTAGAAACTTGGGCCAAAACATCCAAGTTTATCCTTCTTATCTTCTTTGATGCAATTGTCATGCTGGTCTTCTTCATAAAAATCCTACATTTTAGATTCGTGACCTTCCTTTTTAAAATTTCATTCTTTTTCTTTAAGTTCTTATTCTTTTCATACCATAAGTCCATATGTAGAATAATCTAATCATTCTCAGTCCTTTGTATCTCATTTTGCATCTTTAATGTCTTGTATCCTTTCTTCAAATGTGTATTTAGTGTCTCCAACTCAAATAGTTCTTGTTTCATAGTTTTCATGAGTGGAGGTTCTTGTGGATTATTAGACTGGATATTTTTTTCATGGACTATAGAACAATATGCCTTTTTTATAACTCTCCTTTCTAGAGACTAAATGTAGTCAAGATTTCTTGTTGTATTGGATATATTTAAGGATTTTTTCAACCTGGGCTATGAATAGGTGAGATGAAAGTAGGTGATGGAACTTTCATTTTCTCTTCTTCCTCCAAATTAACAACATATGTAGATTGTTGAGATGGTTTTTCATTAATCCCAATGGTTCTTCTTACATTTGATGGAAGACGGTTTTTAGTTTTAACTATTTTCTTCTATGTTTTAGCTTCCTTTTTTCTATTGGATGTGTTTTATTCCTTTTTAATAGATTTCTTTCTTCTAACAAGTTGCCTTTTAACTCTTCCTACAATTTCTGCAATAGGAGTCTCATCCTGTGACTATTCTTGTAGTTATTGTTGATGTATTTTTTTAATAAAATTCCCTTATATCGTTTTCCTCCAATTTTTTTTTGATGCTAGGTGGTCCTTGATCCTCTTCCTTAAAATTATTTCTAACTAGGAAGCTATCCCAATTATCTCCTAGTCTTTCAAGATGAAATTCAATGAGTTATTTTACAAGGCCATGGTGATACATGCTATTTTCTATGAATTGGATCCTTTTTTGAACATACCCATACATTTTCCTTAGGAATTTTAATAGAAAATAAGGAATATTGATCTCTTTCACTTCGAGAAAATGCATCATCAAAAGAATGTGGTAAAAGAGCATACAACCAAATCTTCCTTCACAAGTGATAAATTTCTGAATTACTACCAACACATTTTTCATTTACCCTTAAGTCTTGTATTGGAAATTCCTTTCTTAAAAAAAGTGATATCCATACCTGAGGATTTCAATAATGTCTTCCATTCTTCTCTTCAATGCCCCTATTCTAAAACCATTTCTCTCTGACTCTTGACAATCTAGTATCTTTAGCAATAAGATATTTTGTCACTGCAAACTTGATGTCTCCAATTTCAACCTCTATGCCATAAAAATCTCTAGAAAATAATTGGTTTACTTCCTTGTTAAAACCATCAAAATTTTCTATGAACTCTAGCTACTATGCTTTCTACAACTTTTCCTTCACCTGCATACATCTTTCCATGAATTTTCTTCCATTTGGTTCTATTCTTACATGACGCCCATGGTTGATAATTTTTAGCTCATAATTATTTTCTTGACAGGGTATGAGTGAGGGTTTTGAGATAATAGTTTTCACGAGAGTATAAATGAGAGTGACGGGAAAAAAAGAAAAGTGACCATTAGGGTATGAATGGATGTGAGTTGGGCAATTTGAACAATGAATTCATAATTTGAGACAAGTATTATGTAAATATAAGAGATGAATGGGTGGTTTATGACTTTTTATTTGATATGACAAGATATTTTCATCTCAGTTTTGACAATGATGGTTTTTGAACTGGCAGTATATCATTCATATAAGTCATATACTAATGTTTTGACCTTTATTATTAAATTAAATATTTGCACACCATTTTAATTAATGATTCTAACATTTGATTACTCCATTTTGTATTTCCCTCACATGCTTCCGACGATGGATTTGATCATTTCTTCAATTGCTCCAATTAGTAGCCCTTGTCAAACATCAAATTTAGAGTTTTGTCAGAGCTGCAGATTCTTAGCAATTATCTAGTTATTTTATTCTAGAAATAAAAAGAGGGATAAAAATAAAATGGGAATGGGAAAGAAAATTTAGGATGCCAAAATTGCTTGGTTTTCACCCTAAATTATCTCTATAAACAAGGCACCAGTGTTGGTTATCATGTTTATACAAATTTTATTATTATTATTATTAGTACTTATTTGTTTATATATATATTTTTAAATAAAACGGTTTATGAATCAATTTGGTGGAGAAGGAAAATTCTTCTCAACCAACTCGAAATCAACGTTGTCTTGCAAATTTTTAATAAACTCCGCCTTTTTCAGTGGCTTATGATAGATTCTAAATTAATGACCATTGACAAGAAAGGTGGTCCTTTCTTCATCAATAGTTTTGATCCTAACTGCACCATTATCAAAGACTATTTCAATCTCATAGGGCCCAAGTCAATGAGTTTGAAAATTCCCTTGGACATTTTTGAACTTCGAAGTGAAAAGTAATGCTCAATCTCCTTCCTGGAACTTTCTTTCTTTGGTATATTTGTCATTACATCTAGATCTTTGTTGTTGATCTAGATTGATAGTTTGGATTGAATTTTGTCTTGTCCCATCAAGTTTTTTTAGCTGCTCCATTATTTGTTTTTCTACCTCTAAGAGATCAAGAACCAATTTAAATTTTGCCTTGAATGTTTTTACTTGAAATTCAATAGGAAAATGGGCTTACATCCCATAAAAAAGTTCATAGGGAGTATGCCCTATAGTGTTTCTCCATGTGGTATTGTATACCCATAAAGCTTCTAGAATATTTTATGCCCAGTCTCTTCTACATAGATGCACAACTTTGGTGAGAATTACTTCAATTACTTTATTGGTTGACTCCACTTGTCCATTTGTTTGTGGATGGTATGTAGTGGACTTTCGATGTTTGATTTTGTACTCCTCTATTATCTTCTCTACCAACTTGGATGTGAATTGAGTACCTTTCCTATTACAATTTCCCTTGGGACACCAAAACAAGTAAAAATATCATCATAAATAAATAAAAATACAAAATTTTTAGTAGAAAAAGGAAGTGCTTTAGCTTCTACCCATTTTCTAACAAAATTAGTGCAACCAATAATTTACCTTTTTTGTCTCGATGCTAGATTGATTGGAGCAACAAAATACAAAGCCCATTCTTCAAAAGGCTCAATAAGTACCTAAGGCTGTAGAGGAATTTCATTAGAGGAAGAAGTTTCCACATCCTTCGACAACTATCACATCTCTTGACATACTCCTTGGCATCCTTGAAAAGTGAAGGCCAATAGTATCCTAAGAGAAGGACTTTGTAGGAAGTTATTTTTTCAGTGAAGTTTCCTCCACATGGATCATCATCACAAGCATCAATATTTTTGGTACGTCATCTTCTCTAACACACATTTGAATGATCAGATTTTGCCCTATTTTATACAATTCTTCATTTATCCATGAGTAAGATGCACTAATTTGAATTACATTCCTTTTTTCTTGAAGGAGATAAATATGATGGTAACTTCCATGTAGCAAAATAGTTAGCAATATCTGCAAACAAAGGTGATTTAGTAGATACTGCAAAAATATATTCACCAAGGAAATTATCTTCTATAGGTACATCATTATTATCATTTGGAATCCTAGACAAAAAGTCAACAACTATATTTCATTTATCAGGTCGATCCAAAATAGTTATGTTAAACTCTTGCGACAATAGCAACCATCTTGTAATTCTGTTATTAGTGACAAGTTTATTCATTGCATGCCTAATTGTAGAATGATATGTATGTACAAAAGTTTCATAGACCGTAATGTAATGTCCAAATTTATTGATGGCATGGATAACAGCTAAAAAATCCTTTTATGCTACAGTGTAATTTAACTCTATAGGAGTCAATTTTTTACTGATGTAATAAATGGCATAAGGAGTTAAATCCTCTTGCTATAGTACAAATCCTAAAGTTGTGTTTGAAGCATTAGCTGAAATGTGAAAGGTAGTTTCTTGTTTGGTCTTCTAAAAATAGGTGCTTTAGAGATTTTCTCCTTTAATGTTTCAAAGGACTTTTGGCAATCAGAATTACAATTGCCTTCACAATCTTTTGTGAGTTGTTTGAAAAGTTGGGATGCAATTTTTGTAAATTTTTCTATGACTCTTATCTAGTAACCAGTGAAACCAATAAAACTTCTAACATATCGTTAGAAAGTTGGAATTGATAATTGAGAAATAACTTCTACTTTAGATGTGTGCACTCTAATTCCATTTCCTGAAATATGGTGTCGTAAAACAAAATCCACAGTAAACATCATAAAACATTTTTCATGATCAAATGAGAGATTTCCCTCTTTACATCTAATGAGAATTTTTTCCAAATTTCTAAGAGATTATTCAAAAGAATTTCCATAAACTATAAAATTGTCCATATACACTTCCACACAATCATGAATTACATAAAAAATGCCTAATACTACTTTTTGGAATGTTGCAGGTGCATTACATAATCCAAAAGGAGGTACTCAGTAAGCATAATTTCCCCATGGGCAGGTAAAGGTAGTTTTATCTTGATCTTCTAGGGCTACCTGGATTTGATTATACCTACGAAAATCATCTAAGAATGAAAAATATTTTTTCCTTCCAATGTATCTAAAACTTGATTAATGAAAGGAAGTAGAATGTGATTTTTTAAAGTGCCTTTATCCAATTCCTTTAGCCAATACATACTCTACATTTTACATTATTTAGAGGAATAATTACTAAGGTTTAAACCCACTGACTGTCTCATATTGGATAGATAAAATTGATATTCAACAGTTTTTGTAGTTCCTCCTTAACAATTTCCCTTAGATTTGGTTTCATTCTTCTTTGAGGTTGTGGAATTGGTTTGAATTTTTCTTCAATGTAGATATGATGTATACAAGTATCCTAACCAATTCCCTTTATGTGAGTATATTCCCATGCATAGGTAGAGGAATGTTCTTGTAACATTTTTATTAATTCTTTCTTTTGAAATTATTTGAAATTATTATTGATATTCAATGTTTTTCCTTGAAGGTAAAATGTATTCTTGGTAGAAGGAGCTCTGGCGATTCGACTGCAACCTCTAGGTCTAGGGTTTAACGCCTCCAACCTACAAACCAAGAGAAAACTCTAGCAGTGCAGAAAGACAGAATAGAAGATCTTCTAAGCAGAGGTCGCGGACTGACCCAACGGATGGTAAGCGGGGCGTCCACAGGGACCCCATCATTCAAACAAATAGTCATGCACAAATATAAAGCGCAAGAGGGACCAAAAATCACGGGATATGGAGAACGCAAGGACTCCAGTGGTACCAGCATAGAAAGGGAACAGAAAATGCCAACATAAACAAGAAGTAGCTCCAAAAGGAAAGACAAAGTAATTAATAGCAAGGAAAACAGGAACAACAAAGCAGACGCAGACCAAAGGATCACAGGCTTAATAAATGTCCAAACAGAAGAGGAAGAAGATCAAGATGCAGAGAAACAAGGGTGAGGAGAGAAGGAAAAACAAACATCCTCCACTCCCAGCACCACCAAAGCCATGCAAGGAGCTTGTAAACCAAAGAAAAAAGAAACCCTCAGAGTAGTATGCACAGATCCGGAGATTCAAGCCCAACGAGAAAATATGTCAAAACATGCAGTCATATGCAAGTTCATGGGGCTATGGCCAACGGAACGCGCCCTCTATGAATGGATCAAGCAACACTGGAAACCTAAAGGTGATATCAAACTACACCAAGGAGCAAAACGTTTCTTTACTGTTGTTTTCACAAACTTGGAGGATAAGGACAGGGTTTTTGATGGAGGTCCCTATTTCTTTGCTTCTATGGGACTCTACATGAGACCCTGGAAAACAAACTTCGTCCCAGAAAAGGAAACCTTCACACAAGTTCCAGTGTGGATCCGACTAGTCTCCCTTCGAATAGATTATTGGGGCTTAGCAACCATCAAACAAATTGGAGATCGGTTAGGAACCTTTATTAAAGCCTCAGAAGCAACTATTCAGCGAAGGTACACCTCATGTGCTAGAATCTGTGTGGAGTTGGATGTCTCAGGAGCCCTGCATGAAGGCTTATGGTTGGAATTCAGAGATGAAGACTGCTTTCAAGCCATTGATTATGAGCAAATCCCATTCCGATGCAGAAAGTGTCATGAACATGGCCACCTCGTCAGAGACTGTCCTTTAAACAAAACAGAAGATGCTCTCAAAACAATGCTAGAAGTACAGAGCAAGGAAATCATTACAAAACCAAAAGCAAGACAAAGAGCCAACAGGAGAAGATCAAACAGATTAGGGGTAGAGCCAAGCAATACCATCAACACTTTCAGCGTTCTGGAAACAGACACAGAAACTGAAGATACAAATGTTGAAAAACAACAAACTGAGGAGCAAAAGGACCAGCAAGACCATAACAGGAAGGAAAAGGAGGAAGATCCAATCAGTCCCAAGTCCCACAGGCACGAGCATGAAGGAACTCATGATGAAGACACAGATATGCTAACCAGTGATGGGGGAAGTGACGAGATGGAGCTCAATGGATCCCTTGAGAAGGTAGGGGTGAATCTTCTAGTCATGGAGGAAAAGTGGAAAGCTCAAGGACTGGAAAGCATCCCAGAAGAGGAATCAAGGAATATCAGTGACCTATTCATAGCAAGACAGAAGGCGGAACTAGACAAGCAAAACAGAAGATTAGACATTGAAACAGGTACAGGAAACCATTCAAAAAGCATCTCCCTCAATCCAACTGGCCTCAAGCAAAAAAGGAAAAGGGGACGAAGAACAAATGGTGAAGTGTTGCACGATCTGGGGATCCTAATGCTAAACTCAGGCAAAATTAAGGCACTTAACGCCTTCCCATCCTACCATTAACAATCTTTGTTATAAATGAAAATAGTCTCATGGAACGCAAGAGGGCTCAACAGCTTAGCAAATCAAAGACTTCTCCAAAGGAATTTCCAAAGAGAAAAGCCAGACATCATGTTCATACAGGAAACCAAATGTGCCACAACTCACATGGAAAACATCAGCAAAAAATTGGGCAATCCTATTGACTTCATAGAAGTAGCCAGTCAAAGATGGGAAGGAGGCATTACCACTATCTGGGACACCAGAGTAGTCAGTGTCCTTTCAATGGAAGCCACTAGATCCTACATTGCCACGGAAGTTCAAGTAATAGGTAACTCTGAAACTTATGCATAAATGTCTATGGACCACAATGATTAGAAGATAAATTTCCTTTCCTTAATTCACTTATGAGTCTAAAGCTTAGACATCTCACCTCTAAGATCATTATGGGTGGAGATTTCAACATGATAACATCTCTCTTGTTGAAAAAAGGAGGAACAAGAAGGATCAATAGGGATGTAGAGCTATTCGCAAAATTCATTGAAACAACAAAACTATTAGACATCCTACCCAAAAATAGCTCCTTCACCTGGAACAATAGACGATGAGGAGAGAAACTAATAGCTTCTCGATTGGACAAATTTCTTATCTCAGAAAGTATATTACTTGAAGGCATCACAGTGGACTCTGACATTCTTCCTAGTGGAGGGTCGGATCACTGGCCTATCTCACTAGAAGCTGCCTTCCTAGGCACTCCTAGAAACAAGCCTTTCAGATTTGAAAAGTTCGGGTTGCAGCACCCCAATTTTGTCAAAATGCTGGAGAAATGGTGGTGTGAACCATTGAACATAAAAGGAACCATAATGTTCAAGCTCCAAAGCAAATTAAAACATATTAAAAACAAAATCAAGCAATGGAATGCAACAAAATTCGGAAACATCTTTCAGGAAAAATCCATAATAGAATGCAAGCTCGATCACAATCATAAGATCTGGACCTCGGGGAATATCAGTGAAGACCCCAAAGATCAAGAGAAATCATTGATGGATCAATGGAAACTTCATTGTCAACAGGAGGAAACACTCTGGAGACAAAAATCCAGAGTCCAGTGGCTCAAGGAGGGAGAGCAAAATACAAATTTTTTCCACAGATCCACTTTAAACTATAGAAGTGCTAACAAAATCCTAAGACTCAACAATGAAGTAGGAGAAACTCTGCAAAATCACAAGGACATTTCTTCTCTACTCACCAGGCATTTCAAACATATAGCTCAGGAGACGTAGGAAGAAAGAAAAGAGGCAATCGAGACTCTTGCTCAGGCCATACCCCGCATCATCAGACTAAGCAAAATACAACTCTTCTTAGAGCAGTCTCAATGGAGGAAGTGGAGGAGGCCGTCAAAAGTATGCCAAATGACAAAGCTCCAGGACCTGATGGCTTCACCATAAACTTCTACAAAGCGTGCTGGTCCACCATCAAAATAGAGGTATGGGAAGTTGTTGAAGATTCCAGGCGCTCCTGCACCATTCTCAAATCACTAAACTCCACCTTCCTGGCTCTTGTTCCAAAGGAAGAAGATGCCAACTCTCCTGAGAAATTTAGACCTATAGCTCTCTGTAATGTGATCTACAAAATCATCTCCAAAGTTATAGCCAACAGACTCAAGTCTATTCTTCCCAAACTAATTTGGGAAGAACAGTCTGGATACGTGGAGGGCAGACAAATCCTGGACAACATCCTCTTAGCTCAAGAGATGGTTCACACTCTCCAGACCAGGAAGATAACAGGTATGTTACTGCAACTGGATCTCTCCATAGCATTCGATAAATTCAACTGACAATATATGGAAGCCATTCTTACAGCCTTTGGCTTTGACTATCAATGGACTAAATGCATTCTTGCTTTAATTAAATTCTCCAATTTCTCTATCCTGGTCAATGGATCCCCCTCGGAACCCTTCTCCCCCTCCCGAGGCATCAGGTAGGGAGACCCTCTCTCCCCTTTCCTCTTTGTGATCCTCATCGAAGGCCTAAGCAGACTTATTCATAAAGAAAAAGCAGATGGCAATATCAGAGGGCTTCATCCTCCGCACTCTATCCCCGCAACTACGCACCAGCAGTTCGTGGACGACACCATGCTGCAGAGCACCCCTACTGTGAAAGAAGCTATGGCTTTCAAAAATATCCTAAACCTCTTCAGCAAAGTGTGAGGTATGGAAATTAATCATGCTAAATCTACCATTTTTTTCTTTAATACTCATCTTTCCATTCAGAAGCATCTTACAAATATTCTTGGATTTAGACGGGGCAATTAACCCTCTAAGTATTTGGGAGCCCCTCTAACTACCAAACCTTGGCAAAAACATCACTGGGAAAAAGTAATGGCAAAAATGGAGAAAAAATGCAGGCACTGGACTCACAGAGCCCTCAACTTTGCGGGTAGATTAGTCCTCACTAAAGAAATCCTTCAAGCCATCCCGCAGTATCTGCTTTCCATCTTGCCAACCCCTAAAGGAATCCTCCATAAGATAAGAACTATCTAGCGATCATTCATAGGGAAAGGCAATTCAGAAAAAAACAAATGGGCTTTGGTGGCCTGGAACAAACTTTGTAAATCAAAAGCAGCAGGGGGCCTAAATCTAATAGACCCCCACACCATCAACATGACTTGTGGAGCTAAGCTGTGGTGGTGCTGGCTAAAAGAACCCACTCTACCTTGGGCAAGACATTGAAAGGAAAAATACACTCCAGACTGGAGTAAACAGGACCTAATTAGGTTACAGGCCATGCCAGAAGGGTCTCCCATTCGGAATTTAGCTAGGTGGAACCGCAAAATAATTGAGGACCATAGCTTTTGGGAAATCCGCAACGGGGAAATAACGTTCTTTTGGTAATATGCTTGGCAGCAGCTCCCCCGCCTTGGAACTCCAGACCTAGAGGACTTTAAAAGGGAATGTCAAAGTAGGGGCAAGTACAAGGTTCATCAGTACTGGAGCCATAGCAACAACAAACAGGAATGGAGAGAATGGTCACTCCTTAACACTGGCACCTCAATCGCAGAAAACAACAATATAAGGAAGTTGCTAAGCACTCTAAACAAAAGAAAGATAAGAACATCTACAGAAAGGGACAAGCTAAGATGGGGCATGAAAGGAAGCGGCAATTTCACCCTCAAAGAAGCAAGGGAGCAGCTTGAGCATTTTGAACAAGGGGAGGTCACGCCTTGGAGCATCAAGGTCTGGGACGCCCTATTCTGGCCTAAAATAAAGACCTTTCTTTGGCTCCTTATGCGGGGAAATACCCTGACCTCGGAAAATCTGCGCAAAAAAGGATTCTTTGGTCCCTCTATATGCCCCCTTTGCAAAACAGCAGAAGAAAATATAAATCATCTTTTAAATACATGCGAATGGGCGGAGTACTTATGGAAGTGGATAGAAACTACCATGCAACAAAACAACAGGGACAGAGACTCCATCCAAAACACCATAATGAATTGGCCTAGGGACTACTCTAACAATCTAAGAATTAACAACATCTGGAAAGTCTTGCCAGGGTTCATAACCTAGACCATATGGAAAGAAAGAAACAGGTGAATATTTCAGAATGATCATAGGAACTTAGAGCATTCGCAACTTACCTTAACCGAAAATGTTCGATAGCTGATCCTGGCAAAATGCAGAATAGTTCCCTACAGCCAACTCTCAACCAGAGACCAACAAATTATGAAAATCTTCAAGTTGGATAATGGACACAACATGGTAACCACAAGCAGCCAACAAGAGCCTCGAACGGAGCCAATTGGATGGCATAGCCCCCCTGTTGGCTTCCCGAAGTTGAACTTCGATGGCGCCTCAAGAGGCAATCCCGGATTAGCAAGTATAGGAGGAGTCATTAGAAATCACAAAGGGGAAATTCTCCACATTTACAGTCAAGCCCTGGGAGAAGGAACCAACAATGAGATGGAATTTGCAGCTATGGAGAAAGGGTTACGAATTCTCAGATTGAACCAAACAGGCAATGCAATGATTGAAGGTGACTCAGAGGTAGCCATTACTGCGGCTAGGAAAATCTACAGAGGCACGCCGGTAAGCAAGTTAACAAAAAATTAACATTTAGCTCAGGTAACAGATAACATTGCCAAAATGTTCGGGGAAATGAAAGGCCTCACCTTTCAGGCGATCCATCGCAAGGCTAACAGAGCTGCTGACCACCTGGCAAACCTCGGGATTGAACACCCCAACGCAAGGTGGGACAACTGTTGGACAGACATCGAGAGCCCAGAGCTAAAGGAGAAGTGCATGCAGCTATCCAGGTTGGATATGAGGCCGGTAGAGAGGTGAGATCGAACGATCGAATAACTTAATGAGTCCGGTGATTAGACATGCTGATTCAGCCAGCATCATTAAATTAGGCAAGAGCCGTAGGACGAATGACATAAGGAATATATGTTAGACGCAGGTGATCAAGAGATAAGCACCCCCCATGATCCGCTTTGAAATCAGCCGTCGTAAGAAAGGCAGGACAAGGCACACTTGGCACGCTTAGGAGGAAGAAGCTGACGGTGATCATAAAGGCCAGTAATCATTTCAAGGCTTCACCATTTTCCCATCGCACAACAATTATGCCGATCAGACATGCAAGTGGCATAGCGAAGAGTAGCCACTCACTGATCACCTCACGTTCATTTGTTTTTTAACAACCACCAAGGCCACAAGGAAAAGCAATGTTTTATCGCGTAGTAAGTCTGAGCCCGCTCCCTCTGCAAACATTGTGCAGGAACTCTCCGTGGATACAGACGTTGCAATGGCAGGGGAAGGCTGCCAAAACCAGTCTGCAAACAAAGACCTCCAGCAAACAAAGACTATGTATGAAACAAGGACATCCCAGCGCAACAAGCGCAAAAATCAGTGCACTGGAAGCCAGCGTCAAGGAGGAGGAAACACAAGTTTTGGATCAACAAATTGGGAAGGAAGTGGATTGGCTCCTGGACCCGGGCACTACCTATACTCGTGCCACCCAATTCATCTGCACTCAGGGCGAAGCTGGGCGCATGAAGACCCTCCTCGCTAAAGTTCTGGATGCCCAGGAAGAGCAGGCAGAGCAGCTACGCAATCTCAAGAAGCACACTGAGGCCATGGAGAATGACCACATGGCGGTTGTGGAAAGTATTGAATTTAAGCTCTCCTCGCTGGACCAACACGCTGATAGCATCAACAAAAAGCTCACTATGCTGATCAAGCTCTTGAGAAATGACATTGGCAATGATGGCAAGCTCGCTGAGACTCAGGGTGGGGACTCTTCAGGCACTCAGCCGGGCAGCCCTCCCAAGCCAGGACATGCCAACCGGTGATTGCGACGGTCACGTTCCTCTTTTTGCTGACCGCTTCCTTTGCCTCCTCTTTTTCAATCTTGCTATGTCTTCTGTACTCGAAACCTGTCAAGAGACTTCTCTGACAGATTCTCCTTGCCTTCTGGTTTAGCGTGTTTTAATTCTCTACTGCCCTGCCTGGTGTGCTTGCGTCTTTCAATTACTAAGTAGCCAGGCCTGCTATCTAGCGGCCATTAATCTGCTAAGGTAGAATTTTTGTACTATACTTTTTCTCTGTTAATACAAAAGTTGATTTACAAAAAATAAATAGATAAACAAAAAAATAAAAAAATGTTTTTCCTTGAAAGATTTCAATTGTAGAGTTGACAAATTTTTCCATAGAGTGCAAGGATAGATAGTGAGATGATAAATATTCAATATTGAATTGTTCTTGAAGACTGATTAGATTCATAATATGATGAAGATTCATTATTTTCCATTAAATCCAAAATTTCATATTCTTCATCTATTTGTGAAGTAGCAAAGATTGGTCTTATATCAATATCATCATCTATCCATTCTTCATTTTCCACTTCTATTTTTGTTTTTTCAGGTGGATGTAGTGTGAATTTCTTTGTTGTGCTCCAATAAAAAATAAACATATCACCAAATCTACAACTTATAAAAGCATCAGTTGTAGCCATCCATGGTATTCCTAGAATCAATGCATATGCTCCTAAGTTATCATTGGGTGTTAAAATCATAAAATCAACATGATATTCCCAAAAATCTAAGGATACATATATATCTTCTAATACAACATCGGATTTTACTATAGATCTATCTGCCAATTTTAACTATGCAGGTGTATATTGAATATTAGAAATTTTTAATTGATTCATAGTTTGTTTAATCATGATGTTTATAGTTGCTCCTAGATCAATCAATGTATTTGGGATCTCTACAGCATTGTTGTGTGTTTTCACAATGGGACTTCCTGGGTCAAGATATTTCTGAATTGTTGCCTTACCCATCATGACATCTGTAGATTTTCAAACCACTTGGATTATTTTGACTTCCTTTATCTTTCTTCTTGGTATTTTTATGCTCAATTCCCTAATTGTCATTGAAAATTTTGATATTTCCTTAATGGCTTGTAGAAAAGGGATTCTTATGAAAAAATTCTTCAGTTCATTTCACACGTCATAATCAGGCATTAAAATTTGATTTTCTACCCCTTCATGAATTTTTTAATCTCTTAGGAAAAGGTGGTTTTGAAGCAGATACTGAAGGTTGTTCCATAATAGGAGTTGACATGTTTTAATGTGTTCGAGTAACTAGTTTTTTAACTTTTTCTTTTTCATTAAGAGATTTCTCTTCTTCAAAGATATTTTCTTTTTCACTTTCTTGAAAAACAAATGATAGGGAATCTTTCTCCAATACTCTACCAGATATAACTTGGACATTTTTTAGATCTAGTGAAGTTATCATGTAAGTTTGGAAATTTTGTCCTTCCATATTGTAAAAAAGTTGTGAATTTTTATTATTATTCAGATTTGGAAGTGGTTGGGAAGGAAATTTGTTTGGTCTTTGAGG
Source organism: Pinus taeda (assembly GCA_000404065.3). NCBI lineage: Eukaryota > Viridiplantae > Streptophyta > Pinopsida > Pinales > Pinaceae > Pinus > Pinus taeda. The sequence continues at coordinate 142,422 of APFE030518133.1, read as the reverse complement.
AAATGGTAATGATAGTTATCGATTCAAATTATGGGGTTGAGGTTGTTGAACTGGCCATGGATAATATTCTGGAGGAGAAGTTGGATATGATTATTGAAATTGTGGAAATTGAGGATATTCAGGATATTGAGGATATTGAAGGTACTTTCCATAAGGATTTTTCCATCCTTGTGGCCAAGATTTCCAAGGCATTGCGGCAGTCCAATTACTTTGTAATGATTATGAAAATGGTTGACTGTTAAAACATTGAGTTGTATTTGGCTGTGGATTATGCTAGGGTCTTTTGGCAATAAAACAAAGAGGTTATATCTGATTTGGTACTCCTTCTTCTTGATAAAAAATTTTGAGACCTGGTATGGATGGACATTCTTTTGTATCATGATTTTACGAACATATAACACAAGTTTCTACACTCTTTAAATCAAGTGGTAATTCTCTTAAGGCATGTTTCCTTTCGCACTTAGAGAAAAAAATGAACAATGCAACATTTTCATCCCTTTTTTTATTTTAAGGATTTCAATTTATTGACTAAGACTTCCTAAAATATCTATTTGAAAATTATTAAGAAAATTACGAAATTCTACGCTATTTACTGTCTCAGGTGCAGATTTATTAATCCTTGATAAATTATGATCTCTTGGATTGTTCCCAGTTCTTGTTTTTCTTCTTGAAATATTTATGCATAGCTCATAAATTTCTCCAAGTGACAACTGAGAAATTTCTCCCTCACCCATTAGGTTAAGATGATCAATCCACTAATCTCTAATGGATTTCAATAAGAGAGCTTTCAAATTTTCCTCATCTAGATTATTCATTTTTTCCCTTTTAACATTATAAGAAAATATTTCAACGAAGTTTTCAATATTTTCATATTATTTTTGTACCATATTGTGGGTCATACAATAGTTCTTATATTTCTCTAAGAATGTAGTTCTCATTTGTTCCCATGTTCTTATGGAATTTATTGCTAAACCCATAAACCATTTTATTGATGCATATTTAAGAGTTGCACGGAATAATTTCAACTTTGGAGCATCGTGAAGATAATAATATGACCTACACAAAATTCAAATTCAAAGAGAAATGTTTCACAATCTTCACTCCTTAGTCCATGAAAATTTGGAAGGATAGAGGGTGAGATATTTTTCATTGTCATAGTTGTATCTTCATCGATGATAGGAAATCCAAAGGGGTTTGGATTTATATCTCCTCCTCCCCCTCTTCCTCTTCCTCCACCTCTTCCAAATCCCCTATTTCCTCCTCTTCCTCTTCCTTCACCTCTTCCAACTCCCCTATTTCCTCCTCCTCCTCCTCTAATCCTAGGTGGTTCACCATTCACATTATGTACCTCTCCTTTCCCTTGTCTATCCATTATAGATTATTCAAAACTAATATAGGGTTTTCATTCCAAAATTGGGTTTTCATATTCATCTAGCTCCTCTGATTCTTCTACCAATGGTTTGTTAAAATATGTTTCTTCTTCCCCTTCTTTAGCAATAACTTCTACCTCTTGAGCTAGAAGTTATTCTCCAGTTGAAGATAGGAAAATTACTCCAGTTGTTGGAGATATGGGATATTATACTTCTACTATAGCTTCTATTGAGGAAGTTGGTGAATCTCTAGGTTGGATTTCAGATCTTAATACCTCATGGAGATTTTTTTCCCGCTATGGATGGAATTCAACTTTGTGTGGGTGGTGTGGCACTACAAGGTCATGGTGGGGTGAGTGATGTTGTTGGAATTAAGCTCTTACCCCTTGCTACAAATATACCCCTAGAGTCTCTTTGCCTATGAATATTATGTTTTTGTTTTTGTTTTGTGTGTGTGTGTGTGTATGTGTTTTTAATTTATCAAAATTAAAAGGACTAAGACTTCTATTTATAGTTCCCTGGAAATGGTGCGAAAATGTCTGTCAATTTAATTGTCTTAAATTGTTACATAAACTATCGACTGGAGTTGGTAAACTTGTGAATTCAAAGTTCACTATATATGTTAGAAGTCCTTTTTATTAAATGAGATTATTAATGTGCATGATTCAGTTATTTAAAATTACTTCTAAGGATGTTTTTAATTCCTATATTACACTTCAAAGAAAATTAATTTGACACATTATATAATTGTAAACATTCCTCAATCATTTCTAACAAAATAAAAAATTCTCTTCACACCTGCAAAATGAAACTTAAAGCAAACTCACATTATCTCATTAAGAAAAATTGATTGATTTATGGGAACAGAGATTTAACCTAAAAGCATAATTATGCATCTAACATTCTAAAACTCCTTTGCATAAAAACCAAAATGAATTTGACTTCTATTCAAAATGAAAACTACGCATTTACTCATTATCAATCACTCGTGTTTTTGAAATGAAAACCATAATGAAATCACTCATGCTTTGAAATAAAATACTGTAAAATGAAACTATAAAGAAAACAATCAAGCTGTAAAATGAAATTATAAGGAAATCTATGAAAAGAGATTACACTACTATTAGAATCAACTTGAAAAAGGAATGATAGTGAAGTATTGCTATCACTATCTAATTGAAATCAAGATTACAAAAGAAAATTGTAAAACATGTAAATAACTGCAATAAACAATAAAGAAAAACCTTCACTGCTTGCAGGGGCCCGCCACAAACAAGTATTCAAAGAACTTTAATCAAATAGTCAGCTATGCATCAAAGCTTCATTCTTCATTGACAGATAAAATAGAGTTTGAAATAATATTGTTGCATATATAAATTAACATATTGTTCATGTTTGTTGCATGATAATTATAAAATCTCGTTTCAATAATTGTTCGAGGATTTTATGCCTACCTTAGGTACTAGTGTTCTAAATTAAGCTTATAACAAATATCAAGATATCATTGTTCACGAATTTTTTTCGAAAGAAACTCATGAAGTGTAGGAGTTTTGGACTCTCACTCGCCTATTCAACAACAAGTTGACTTTACCCTTTGACCATGCAATTGCGAAATCATGATCTGGTTCATATGAATAGGGGGAAATCATTAAAGGGATCAATCTCCACCTATCCATATCTTTCTCTTCTTAGCTAGCACCCTTGAATATTGTTAAACCTTGGAATTAGCTTCACAAACATAGATTAGCTACAAAAATGTGTAAATTTGATAGCTAATACAACTATTAACTCAATAATAAAGAGCATTATTAAATATGAAAGATAAGACAATTAAATACCTTACCATGTCAAAAACCTTGTACTCAAGGAAAGGAAAAATAGGTAAGGAAGAGTGTAAAAGTGAAGTAATCATGAGACTCAACACCATGTCATCCCCATTACTCATGGATAAGGGGCAAGCTATGTGGCCATTGTGAAGAATAATTTTTAAGAGTCAATGTTGTGACTCTACCTAAGAGTTGAAGGAGTTAAGATTAACACATAGTTGGTTCGTTTGCTAGGCTATGACTACACCACTAATAGGAAAATGAGTTATGTTCTCTTCTAGTTAGTTTTGTTACCTAATAGAACAGTTTAGAGTAGATATAAAGAGCATAACTAAGGGATTTTGTGTTCTGTAGTAACCCATCAGCCATAAGTTGTTAGGAAAAATACTAAGAGGTGGGAGGGAGGGGGTGAATCGTTATTTTTAATTCACTTTAACTTTTCAATTCATATTCTGAATTTTGTACGCAATTGTTCTCCATGAAACCAATGTATGTACATGACTCTAGTGAATGCAAACTGCATATATCCATATTACTTAATTTATCTTAACTTCCATTACTGAGTTAGTTTAACCATTGCATTATTAACTCATTAACCATTTGGTATGCAATAGAGAACAAATAAATCACATCACATTAGAAACACACATTGAACACCAGGATTTTAAGTGGCAACCTAATGCAGGAGAAAACCATCACTGTCATCGTCTCTATCTTCTTATTTTATTATAAAGAAAACTTCATTAAATCTTGTATTGGTACAAACTCTTACGAACATGCAGGCACCCACCTATAGAAGGCTACAGTCTCTACTCCTTCTTCATCACCCACTAGAAGGGAGATACAACCCCCTGAGCTTATTTAATGGCTCCTACCAGAAGGGAGAAGCTACCCCTTGAACAAGTTTACCAGCTACGACTGGAAGGAAGCTCTTACTCCATTACCAGAGGATCTAGCCCTCAACACCTCATGTGGACCATGTTTCATAATATTTTAGACTCGGCCCATTTATCTCAAACAAACATCAAAAATTGTAGGCCACCTTTCATTATATTTTCAAACTAGACCCACACCCATCATTATGTCTAATACCAAAGTGTATACTAAATCTGAAATACAATTATTGAAGTAATTGAATTATAGTAACATCAACAAACCAATCCCTGAGTTGAATTGCAACCAACTATTGAAATCATATCAAATTGGTACATAATTGATATAAAGCATTTAGATCAAGACATAATTAATAGAAAACAAAAAATATAATAGAATTTGTCATTAATCATCATCAAGAAGCAGTGCAAACCTTGAAAAAATCTAACGCAAAATATATATGCGACTGTTGTTAAGAAGACTAGTGTATATAGGTGTTTATCATGTGCAACACCCATGTATAGATCTGAAGGGAAGACATATATTAGAATATATATGCCACTTAACAAATATATATTTGTGTATGTACATGACAATTCAAAAGTAAGTCAACGTACATATCTTAAATTATTGAAGCATAGCTTCGCTCAACCACAACTCACATTCTGCAACCTTCACTGTCAAAATTTCATTACTCTATTGTAATGATCATGTAGGTAATTGATTTTGAAAATCATATTCTAAATCTAAATCCATATTCTCATATGAGAAACAAAAAGAAAAAAATTAGAAGCTAATTTTTCCTTGATTTTTTTCTTTTTTTTAACAAATACAAATTCGATATTTTCTTTTGTAATTTGGAAATTTTATTTTTTTCCTTAAACTAATCAACCCAAAATATAAAAATAAAATTATTTAAATATATAAATCCCCAGTTTTTTAAAGAAATTACATTAAATTATAAATATTTTTCTTTTATTTATCTTCTAAATTTTTTGAAAAATGATCTAAACAAAAAATTTAAATACATTTTCTATTAAATTAATATTAACATTTTATTAAGTCAAACACTATTTTTCAATATAACTTAATTATCACTATTAAAATATCATCAATTATTTTTATTTCAACCATAGTTTACACCTTCACTTTCTTAACTCTTCCTTCACTGCTATAGTTTAATGGCGGTTATGGTAGTGGTTGGTGTTATAGGTTATTTCTAGCAACACACTATGTTTGAATCCACGTGTATGTTCCCGACGTCACAGAAAATCTAAGCAATAAGAGTTAAGCAATATGGGTGCACTTTGTGCACATGGATGAAAATATATATTCATATTTAAATGTCAATAAAGTGCGCTTACACAGATGTTGTGTACTTAAAAGAAGATTAGTGAGCAAGAAAGATCATCATTCTGAGAGCCCTTGTCAAACATCCATGTAAAAACTAATAGAGGTAAAACAAGACCTTGGTCATGGGACATGTATTCCAAGATGAATCTTGGGAAAAACATAGTGATGGGATCGCTTGTGATTAACTAATGGCTATGGAAATTGGCAAGGAAATGGCTAAGGCTTTGGAAAGGAAAAATGACATTTATTCGCATTTATTTATGAAAATAATGGAAATTAGGATAAAAGGAAGGTGAAAGCTCACAGGTTGCATGTGAGGAGGAAAATTAAGAAAAATAATGGAAAAAAGAAAAAGAAAATATAGGCCTCGATAATAAAAAGGATTATGAGGATCAGTTCATGGCTTTTGATTCGTTCCATTTTGGTGCTTTCATTTTTTTTCTCTCTCTCTCTCTCATACTCTTGGACACATAGAGTTTTCTTAGAGCACTCTTGGAGTGATGTGGCATACTTAGGATTTGGATCAAGAATTGAAAGAAAAAGCAGGAAAGTGTAAGAGGATATCAGGATCAACAACTACATCATATTTTTCTTCCAAGTAACAAGTTGCATGTATGACTTCCTTGATAGTTTTGGCATGCATGTGGTTATTTGGTTATGATCTCTCATTAGCATGGAGGATTTCCTTGATTGACAGTGGTTTTTCCTAGCCTTTCCATTTCTTGTATAGCGATGGTATTTTGGGTTTTACTTTTGTTTTCTAGTTGGTTTTCTTGTGCCTTTGGTTGTGAGTTGAGTTATTAGTTTCTGTAAGTCCTGGTTGGACAAATGTTTTGGAAGCCCTATAACAACTTGGGTTAAGTTACTAGTCCTGGACGCCTTGGTTAGACAAACATTATAGAAGCCCTTGGTGGGTTGAGTTACTAGTCTTGGAAGACTTGTTTGGAAAAACACTCTATCAACCCTACGCCAACTATAGGTTGAGTTACTAGTCTTGGAAACCTTGGTTGGAACAAACACTCTAGAGCCCTGGACAACTTTGGTAGAGACTAATCTGGTGATGGTGAATGATGTCTGACCATGAGGTGGAACCACCAATAGAAGGTTAAGGTGGTTTGGCCTCTGAAAGCCCTGGATGATTTTGATTGATTTTTTTTATGAGATCCCAAAGTTATTTTTGGAATATGGCACGGTGGTGATTGGCTAAAAGAGATATTTGGCTCAGCCTAGTTTATGGTCAGGTGGTTTTTGGAAGTCCCATACCTGGTCGACCTATGAAATCATCAATAATAACTCTCTTCTCCTTGGTATTTTATGGGTATATATATATTTTTATATGCGTCTTATATGGCTATTATATCCTTGATATTTATGGTGATTATATGTTGGTTATGATTGAGTTTATGATGGAGAAAATGTATGGCTCTCACCATGTTTTGGTTACTCACTAAATTTATAAAGAATATATGACTTGATAGATGGTAATTTAGTAATTCTAATGAGGTAAAAATGATTCGTAGTGATTATGAGATAATTGTGAAACCCTTATGCTAAGATCTATTATTTAAACCTATAGAATGCATATTTCTGAGATGTTTAACGAAATTCCTGACATGTATAGTGAGGGTGTAGACAAGTCCTTATTTAATTACTTGCATATGTATCATTTTTTTGATGTCATTTTTCATTCCTAAAAGTTTCATGGAGTTCTGGGCAGTGAAATGAGTCATGGCCTTGAAAAAGTGGCACAAAATCCAGATTCGTTGACACATAATTACTTAGGAATCTCCCTAGTCCCATGCATGGGTTACTATGGGAGCAACTAGAGGGTATTATTCACATGCATGCCCATGTAAAAGGAGCAACTGAGGATTTAACGCAAAAAAATGTCAATTTGTATCAAGGGTTGGTCGTGGATGGGTTGAATTGCTCTTAGGAGTTTTGTTGCATGTGTAGAAGGTTAGGTTGTATGTGTTTTGTTGGTTCCACTTTCTCAACTGAGACATAAGGAGTTGAATCATATCATAGTAACTCTTCTTCACATTTTTATAATGATTGGCTGGTTACTTGGGTAGATGTGGGAGGATGGCTCTACAATGTGGTATCAAAGAGGATTTTATTCTCTTTGGGTGGTGTGAGATTTATATTCACTTTAGGTGATATCTGATACCATAGAGTGGTCTCAGAGAATGGTTTACCCCTTGCACTCGATGGGTGGTATGTTGGTCATGCATTCATTCCAGTTGCATATATGCATTCCGTATGCTTATGGTCTATGTGCTTGGTGCATATGCCCATTGTTGGTCATAGTTGCAGTGATGTTGCCAAGTAGAATTTGATGGTGTTGTTTTTGTATGTGGTCATCATGAGTGTATGTCAGTTATGAATTGTTTATGCATATCAATGATAATATGTCATTACGCATACATTGATGTGGTTGTAGTTGTCATGCATGAGGTCATAGCATGTTGTTGGAATGGTCATGCATTTATGACTGGATAATAATTGAACTATGAATAAATTTTGATATGATTATGTTTATATATATATATATATATATATATATATGTTGCACTAATATAATTTTCCTTTGCAAACAAGATATCCTCCCCTAAACTACACTGAGGTATGTAGGTTTATTAGTTTTTTGGTTTAGATGACATGATATACCTTCAAGGAAGGGAAAGAACAAAATGACTAACAATATGGTAGAATAGAGTTCCTAAGACTCTCCCTATGGATCAAATGAGCAGTGTGGTGTTGGGAATTATTTTGGCTTAGTAGACACATTCATATGTTTGAAGGTAGAGATAAGAATTTGTAAAGCAGATAATGACAGAATCATGCAGGCACATAAGAAAGACACAGAGGTTAATGCAGTAGTCCTTCAGAGTTTATCGGAAATACAGAGACAAGAACCACTTCATATCATCCATGGATAGGAGTAAAAAACTAATTCCACATATGGTTGTAGGTCTCCTGGTGGTTACACGTTATATAGACATGACATGGATGTGGAATGTTCTTGCATACTACAATTAGGAGAGGTGATTGACACAGGTACCATTCTAGTTCTAGTTATGTTAGGTCCCCATAGTACTAGTGTTTACCCCATTACTATTGTAGTTGTACCCCTTATTAATATTATTGTGCCCCTATTGTCCCCATATTGTTATTACTGTGCCCCATAGAACTGCTCTATTATTATTTTTGTGCCTTTATATTATTATTGTTAGGCTGACTTGGTTATATTGTGACTCCTTAGAATCCTATATATAGAAAGGAGGCTTTGTCATTTGAATCATGAAAGAATCATTCATTCATGTAATGTAAAGGAGGTTTCCCCCTCGAAGAGGCTGAATTCTAAGGCGTTGATCTATCTTTTCTATATTTTTGTGAGCTGGTTTCATAACATTTGGTATCAGAGCTTTAGATTCTAGGGTATTGCTACTCCAAATAGGTCATCGTGGCATTTTCACTATAAATTTTTTCCTGCGACGTTTCAGAAGCAGAAAAAAACCCATTTGAGAAGAAATCACACTAAACTTTGGGTCCAAATTATATAGCTTTCCGTGCTACATTTCCAGAGATATGATCTGAAGAAGTTGGTATTTTTGTAGACTCCTGAACTACATTCTAAACAGGTGACCTGGGGAAAATCGTCATAACCTTCTCTCTGAGCATCAAATTGAAATTTCGTTAGAAGGTATAGAAAGAGGATAGATTGTAGTTTCTTGTATATATTTTTTAGAGCCAGAGGTCGAAACAGGGAGACGTGGCACGTCGTAGAGGTTCGCTCTACTAAGCTAGTCTATAATCTGGTCACTATGGGAGATTTGGCATAACTATTCCTTGGATAATCCGATTGGGATCAAACTGGTGGCATTAGAAAGAGGACATAGAGAGCTACTACAGGTCATAATTTGAAAACTAGATGATCTAAAATTACAAAGTGTTGTGGCCAACAACAACCCCCCTTTTTATTTAGTGTTATTACTAATGTTAAATAAGAGGGGACCCTTTGTTAAAAATTTGAAAAATTAATTATTGCTTGTATTTCCTTTTTAATAAAACTTACTATCATAAACTTAGGGAAATACCCTTGAAAAAATAAAAAAATTCTAAGTTTCATGATAAGGTAAGATAAAATCACTCCTTAGGAAATATCACATCGCAAAAAGGATAATATGATACCCACTTACAAGCCGAATTCTAAGATCACGAAATCGCGATGTGAGACTACATATTGAAAAACATACATCGCATTGCATGCATCAAAGATCGCTTGCACTACAAACCCCATACCGCTGATATGCGATGGCGCATATCGCAAAATCGCATCTCGCAGAAAACAAATTAACAAAAATTGTCACATGATGCATTCTTGCAATATTGCGATATTGGGATATTGCGATAGAGCAGCAAATTGATATTACGATAGAGCGGCAAAGTGATATTGCGATAAAGTGATAAAACAATATTACGATATTACGACACAGTGATCTGTGATATTTCGAAGAAAATCACAAAATCGCTTCATCACGAATCTTCAAGGCTCATTATTCAAGAAAGTTTTTTCCATAAACTGAGACCTGGTTATGGGCTTTAATGCTAATTAATGAGTTAGTTTCCAGTTGTTAATGAAATATGGTTTTATGCTTATCAAAAAGCCAATTCACGTAAAGTGGTATATTTTATATGTCTTCGGCATTTAAATATTTCCCATCACGTTTCCTTATCATTACTCTCACCTTACTTGTAAACTGCAGAAATGAAGAACAAAGAATTAGACAAAGCAGTATACAGGATATTACGGGGAAGAAAGGTAAAGCTCCAAGATTTGACGACAAAGAAATGACGCCCCTATATACAGACACTACCTATAATAGAGACGCTAGTATTACGACTTGGGAAGGCATGTATAATCTACTTGAAGAAGAGAATCCAAAGGTGGTGGAGGTTACGGCTACTGCAGGTTCACAGGGGTCTTCTGAAGCATCAGTTGCAGATTTAGCTTGCTCGTTCTTGCATCGGATAGTGGCAAGGCCCAAAATTCTCCCCTACACGGAGATGGTTAAATGGGTACTGGATAGTGCTGACATCAAAAACTGACAATTCAAAACTCATGGTGAAGAGCTTACAAAATCATTACTTTCACAAAATTTGAGCTTTATATCCACTAAAAGAAAACGCGCAAGAGGTGACAATCGCACGAAGGAATCCCGATTCAAGAAACAGAGGCAGTTTTCAATGTGCGATTAGCGCCTAGTGCATCACTGAGTAAAATTTCTTGAAGAGGAAAGCCTCTAATTGCTCAGTCACCTGTAAGCCTAGAAATTTGTAAAAAGAACGCTAGAGGTAAAAAAGTAAAACTTGAACCCTAAAGCTAGTAATAATTATTTGAAACATCTTCAATATAGTATGTACATATGTATAGCAATTGCAGAAAGGCTGGAGACAGAAGCCTCAAGAAAAGGCAGAATCAATCAAAAGATTAACTAAGTTGAATTGGGATTCTTACTGGGCATATTTGTTAAAACCGTGCAGCCAGTGTATGACTCTCAAATGCATCATCAATTCTACTGAAAAGATGGCGCCAACTCTCGCTGATTCCATTTTCACAAGACAGTTAAAGTCTGAAGTCAGCTAGCTGACCCTTCTCAAGCAAATGCTAAATGCTTGCGATTTCAAGGATCAGATACAGAGATAGTTAGTTGTTAGTTTTAGATCCAATGATAGTATTAATTTTGCTTTATTTTTTCCTAAAAGAAGGATGGCCATTTAAACCATATCCTACATTTTTGTAATATGTCAATTTTAGATTTAGTTATTAGTATTTAAACCCTTATCATGCATTTAGAGAAGGATCCAGAAATTTATCAAAAACCTGTCCTCAGAACATGCACTTTTGCACCCTCCAAGGAGGTTTTGATGAATGAATGGAACATGATTTATTGATATCTGCATTTAATATCTACTACTAATGTTTCACTTCTGTACTCTTACTGGATGTTGGATTCAGAATAGATAAATCATTATCGCTTGAAGCTCATGAGTAGAACTAGTTATAAATGGTGCTTCTATCTCTTAACTCTTTTTCCCTTTGTGTTAAATTGATATTCATGTTTAGTTGTTCATATATTGATGCATGAATTCCTGAGTTATCATTTGGTACTTTTGTACATTGATAACTATTTATTTATGCTTAATGTATGAGTAGCTTATTATGCGATATGTTTTTCACAACTGTTTCGTCTAAATTTTTATACGAAGTTGTTTATTTGCATTGAATTCTTTTCTCATAGCAGTTGAATGATCTTTATTACCGATTGTTATTGGAAATCTTTTTAGATCGCATAACAGAAGGATTACACCCCGGGTTAGTGTAGATTTAGATATTTATGTTTATTAGAATACAATTTCATATCATTAGATTAAAGTTAGAATTAGAGCATGTCTCTTAGGAACTTTTAGAAAGGAAATATCAACTCTGCACACACGCACACATAAATTGGGAAACTAGTGCCATATCCCCAGTCAGAGCAACTATACCAAATGGAAAAGGAGTTTCTAACCAAGGTCCAGACCGGGTGGGTATCCCCCTTGTTGTAGACCTAATTTTCGGGCTTCAACACAGAGATACATCAAAGGAAATATCGAGCTCCTACAAAGTGAAGAAAGGTAAGTATATTTTTAAATATTTTTTCTTAAGCTTGGTTTGAAAAATTATTTTGAAGGAATTCAAAGGGCATAGTAGAGGATTATTATCGGTAACTGATGCCCCAAGGAAAGAAAATGAAAACACCTACTAAGCATCTTGAAAGCTCTAGCATGACTCATGAAGAAGAGGAAGAAATTCTACATGATATATCAAAATTACAAGACCAAGTGCAACAAATTTCACTGTTACAAAAGCTAACAGAAGCTAAGATAAATGGCGTGGAATCTAAGATAAAGGCCACGGAAGCTAAGATGAATGGTGTCGAAGATAAGATTGATGATTTGAAGATAGATTTGAAGACAAATTTGACAAATTCTCTACAAGAAATACTTACTAATGGTGAAAGGGTAGCAAAGGAAATTCATGATGTGGACAAAAGAAATGTTAATCATGATTTCATAGACTTTAATGTTGGATCGAAGACCCACCATATTCCAAAAATCGATCTGAGGAAGTTTGATGGCAAGGATCCCACAACATGGATATTGCAGATGGAGTAACTTTTTGATCTCAATAATGTGCAAAACACACAAAAGGTACGTATTGCAACTTTCTATTTGGAACCAAATCAGATTGTATGGTATCAATGGCTTTGCTCTCGTAAACAAATTATCACTTGGGAAATTTTGATAGAAGAATTGACAACACATTATGAGGATACAAAAAGCAACACTTTTTTAAGCCAATTAATAAGTCTCAAACAAAATGGTTCAATAATGGAGCACATTGAGGAGTTCCAAAAATTAAACATAAGGGTAAAAATATTCCATAGGAGCATAGGATTGATGTGTTCATAGGGACTTTAAAGGATAATATCCAATACGATGTTCACCTTTGGGAACCTGATTCATTAGAGAAGGCATTTAGGTTAGCAAGAAAAATGGAAAGCAAAATTATGGCAACCAGGAAGCATACCACTCACAATTATAAAAATGGAAGTGTTGTTTCCCCTAGTCTTCCACAACCTATAATGTTGAAACCACAACAATTGGAAGAAAAAAGAACAAAAGGGCTTTGTTACAGTTGTAATAGTGAACACACTAAAGGTCATAAGTGTGCTGAGAATAAATTATTCTACATAGATTGTGAAGAGGAAGAAGAAAAGGAGCAAGAAAGGTCAAAAGAAGACGATATACTCTAGGAACAAAGCCTAGATAAAGAAGAAATGAATCTGACCATATATTCTAATGCATTGGCTGGAATTACCACTCCTCAAACCATGAAGATAGAAGGAGAAATTAAGAAGAAAATGGTAATAGTGTTGATTGATTTAGGAAGTACCCACAATTTTATTCATTGTAAGGTAGCAAAAGAATTGAATTGCTTCCTATATCCAGCACCAGAGTGTCAAGTGATGGTTGCAAATGGAGGAACAATAAATTGCTCTAGAATGTGTCATAATATCAAGCTATCCATGGGAGAATATGTATTTGACTATCCCAATGCTTTCCATGGAGGTGCTGATGTAGTACTAGGAGTCCAATGGCTACAATCCTTGGGTACAATAGCTTTTAATTTTCAAGAACTTTTCATGAAATTTTCTATGTAAGGAAACAAAGTTAAATTAAGGGGTATTGCAAGGAAACCGGGAAAATAGTCAACTCTAACAGTATGACAAAGCTTCTAAAAAAGGAACAAAGAGGTGTAATTGCACAATTATGTTCACTAGATGTTTCCACATCGAAATCATCTATTTCTCTAGATCTCCAAAAAGTCTTGGACAATCATTCCAAGGTATTTGAGACTCCCAAAGGTCTCCCACCTATTCATGATTATGATCATGCTATTCATCTGATTCCAAGAAGTGTTCCTCCAAACATTAGGCCGTACAAATAACCCTATGCCCAAAAGAGTGAAATTGAATGTATGGTTGCAGAAATGCTAGAGGCTGGTATAATTCAACCTAGTCAAAGTTCTTTCTCTGCTCCAGTAGTATTGGTGCACAAGAATGATGGATCATGCCACATGTGTCCAGATTATAGGGAGCTAAACAAGCTCACTATTAAAGATAAATTTCTCATTCCTGTCATTGATGAATTACTGGATGAATTGCATGGATCAATTTAGTTCACCAAGTTGGATCTTCATTAAACATATCATCAAATCAAAATGAAGATTGAAGACATTCTGAGAACAACATTTAGAACTAATGAGGGTCATTATGAATTTTTGGTCATGCCTCTTGGCCTTACCAATGCACCTTCTACATTTCAAGGTTTGATGAATTCCATTTTCAAAACCTTCCTTAGAAATTTTGTGTTAGTATTTTTTGATGATATACTAATCTACAACAAGTCTTGGAAGGATCATGTTGAACATGTTGACAGGGTGCTACAACTATTGGAGGAGAAACAATTATATGCAAAAAGATCCAAATGTTTCTTTGGAGTACAAAGGTGGAATATCTGGGTCATATTGTATCTCATGAAGGAGTTAAGGTAGACCCTAGAAAAATTAAAGCCATTAAGGAATGGAAAATCCCCACATCCATAAAGCATCTACAAGGATTTCTGGGGTTGACAGGGTATTATCGCAAGTTTGTTAAGAATTATGGGAGAATAGCAGCACCTCTAACAATATTATTGAAGAAAAAATCATTTTCATGGACTCCAGAAGCGACAAAGGCCTTTGAACATCTTAAAGAGGCAATGTGCCAAGCACCAGTCTTAGCTACATCTGACTTCACAAAAACCGTTATTGTGGAATGTGATGCTTTAGGAAATGGAATTGGTGTTGTTTTAATTCAAGATGAAAGACCCATTGGTTTTGAAAGTCTTCTAATCAAGGGAAAGTTTTTACACAAAGCTATTTATGAGAAGGAAATGTTGGCAATACTACATGCACTTAACAAATGCTGACCCTACCTAGTGGGAAGACAATTCGAGGTAAAAATGGATCATGATAGCCTTAAATACTTTTTAGAACAAATATTATCCTCTAAAGAGAAACAAAAGTGGGTCACAAAGATGCTGGGTTATGAATTTGAAATCATCTATAAAAAAGGGAAGCAAAATGTGAGGAAAGATGCACTCTCAAGAAAGGATGAGGATGTGGAAGCATTATTGTGCACCATTTCTATTATCCAACCTGATTGGATAAATGAAGCAAGGGAGGAATGGAAGAATGATGAAGAAGTGTGGGAACTTATTCGAAAGCTACATCAAGATTCCATTACATCTGATACATTTAGTTGGAAAAATGATTCATTATGGTAGAAATATCACTTGTATCTCTGTAAGAATTCCCAACTCAAACAAAAGATTCTTATGGAATTGCACACTTCTCCCTTAGAAGGGCACTCAATATTTTTAAAAACTTACCATAGGGTTGAGAAGGATTTTTCTTGGGATGGCCTTAAATCGAATATTCAAAAGTTTGTGGTGGAATGTTTGGTTTGCAAACAAAATAAAGTTCAAACAATTAAGACCACGGGTCTATTACAACCTTTATCCATCCCAAGCCAATGTTGGGAGGAGGTTTCAATGGATTTTATCACAGGTTTACCCAAGTCTGAGGGAAAGAGTGTCATCATGGTGGTAGTTGACAGACTTACCAAGTATGCACACTTTTGTGCATTATCACATCCATTAAAAGCCAATACAGTTTCTACTGCATTTATGGAAACAATTCAAAAGCTACATGGAAACCCAAAGATTATTGTAAGGACAGAGATCCCATTTTCACTGGAAAGTTTTGGACACAATTATTTTCTTGTCTCAGTACTAAGTCAGCTCATAGCTCATCTTATCATCCTCAATCTGATGGGAAAACTAAGATAGTAAACAAATGTTTGGAAGGATATCTTAGTTGTTCTATAGCTGATAAATACACACAATGGGTCAAATGGTTCCCTCTAGTTGAATGGTGTTATAACACGTCCTCCCACACAACAACAAAAATGACCCCATTTATGGCACTTTATGGATATCAACCACCATCTATCACATCATATTTGAGAGAAAATTCTAAGGTTCAAGCAACGGAACATCACATGCAGCATCAACAACAAGTCCTCCAACTCTTAAGGGATAACCTCATGCTGGCTGAGAATAGAATGAAACAACAGGCATATCAACATCGCAACAAAAGAAGTTTTAATGTAGGTGATTGCGTATTCCTACGGCTACAACCATATAAACAGATGTCCCTCAAGCAAGCTAAGAAGGATAATAAATTATCACCAAAGTATTATGGTTCATACAAGGTGTTGCAAAATATTGGTACTATGCATACAAATTGGAGCTTCCTATAGCTTCTCGAGTTCACCCAATTCTCCATGTTTCATGTTTAAAGAAGGCTATAGGTGACAAGCTCCGAGTTCAAACAATATTCACAGAACTTGACGAGGAAGGAAAAATTATATTGGAACCAGAAGCAGTCACAGAAATAAGAACTCAACAGCTACAAAATCGATCAATTTCGGAGTATCTCGTCAAGTGGAAGAACTTATCCACTGATGATTCCACATGGGAGGATGATAATTTTATACAAAAGCATCCAGAACTACTCAAGCATTGAGGACAACAATTTTTTGAAGAAGAGGGGCATGTTAGGTCGCTATAATACTAGTGATTACCCCATTATTATTGTAGTTGTACCCCTTATTAATATTGGTGTGCCCCTATTGTCCCCATATTGTTATTACTGTGCCCCATAGAATCCCTCTATTGTTATTTTTGTGCCTTTATATTGTTATTGTTATGTTGACTGGGTTATATTGTGACTCCTTAGACTCCTATATATAGAAAGGAGGTTTTGTCATTTGAATCATGAAAGAATCATTCATTTGTGTAATGTAAAGGAGGTTTCCCCCTCAAAGAGGCTGAATTCTAAGGTGTTGATCTATCTTTCCTATCTTTTTGTGAGCTGGTTTCATAACAAGTTCTAACATGTATCATGGTCATCATCATTATCATCATTACAAGAAGAGAGATAAGGGATATTTTGAAATGTGTTCAAGAAAGAAAAGCCACCTACATTCAATGTGGAAGTAAAGTAAACATAGGATGCAGAAGCATGGTTTCTTGGAATTAATAATTTCTTCATATTGCACAATTATTCAAAGAACATGAAGGTCAAAATAGATAATATTTAGTCTTAAAGGTAAAGTACATATCTGGTGATAATATGTAGAGAACGTCACAGATATTTGAGAAAGAGTTGACTTGGAGTGAATTCAAGGGACTATTCAAGAAGAAGTATCTATCAAAGAGGTGCGATCATGACATGGAAAAAGAGTTTTACGAGATAAAGGTGGGCTCTATGAGCGATGTGGAGTACACTAGTATATTTCTAGATTTTTTAAGATATTTGCCTTACCTCAAGGAGGATAACGCCAATATTTAGAGATTTATCAGTGGGCTACCGATAGAATTTGAGGACACAATTGAGTTTGATGAACCTAGATCATTGGAGGAGGCCATCCAGAAGAAAAAGAATTTTGATGAGAAATCAAAGCACATATCTGAGACTAAACTGGACTGGAAGGGTAATGCAAGGAATAAAGGTAAATGGTAAAAGTAGTGAGCAAGGCTTGAGGATAGAGGTAAAAAATAGAATTCAACACTGCACAGTAAGTTCAATTCATCTAATAAAGGGTAGGGATTTCAATTTGAAGCGTAGAACAAGGATTTAGGCTAAGAGTCTATGGAGTGTTGGAAATGTGACAAAGATCATTGCAGGAGAAATTATCCACAACATCAAGGTGGTAGACCATAGATCTACAATATTTGGGAAGTGAAGTTAGTGGGGGATGTTGGAAAATGTCTTCCCAAGATCTATGTAGTGTTGGATAATAGGTACGAAGATCACCACGCTTCTATTATCGAGATGGATGGTAAGATTTGTGATCAAGTTGTTTATATTTTGATTGACCCTGGATCTAATTATATTTATGTTGATCCTCACCTAGTGGATAAGTGTGGTTTGAATAAATAAGTGCATGCAGAGTCTTGGATAATGTAGTTGACTATATGTACAAATAAGTGAGTTCATCATTTGGTAAGAGCTTGTGCATTTGAGATGAATGGTATGTCTACATCAGCACATTTGAATGTATTGTCGTTAAGTTTGAACAACATGATTTTGGGTATGGACTAGTTGTACCTCCATAGAACCAAGGTGGACTATTATGATAAAGCTATTGAGTGATTGGAAGATAATGGAGAACATAGATTCTTGCATGGTAAGAAGAAAGCAACATCGGTTAGGATGGTGACATCTATGTAGGCAAAGTGCAGTCATAGAAAATGGTGTGTGTTATTTGCAGTAAATATTTCTACTGACAAAAGTAAGGAATTTGAGGATGCAAATGTTTAGAGAAGGTACCCAATTTTACAATAGTTTTAGGATGTATTTCCCGCAGATATTTTAGAGTTTCCACCTCACAGGGAAGTGGATTTTTCTATTTAGTTGGTATGAGGGGTAGCACCATCATCAGAAGCACCATAAAAGATTAGCACCCTAGAGTTGTTAGATTAGAATTTACAGTTGAAGGAAATGCTTGAAAAGGGATAAATTAGGCCAAGTGTATCACCATGGGGCACACCGATATTGTTAGGGAAGAAGATGGATGGTACTATCAAGTTGTGCATTGATTATAATAATTTGAACAAGGTGACTATAAAGAACATGTATCCATTGTCGAGGATTGATGATTTGTTCAATCAGTTCAAGGGAGAAATAGTATTCTCGAAGATTTATCTAAGATCTAGATGTCATCATGTATGCATTAGAGAAGATGACATTCACAAGACATCATTCCAGATGAGGTACATGCATTATGAGTTCTTTGTAGTTCCATTTGGTTTAACTAATTATTCTCCAACTATTTCTATGTGCTTGATGAATAGTGTGGTGTTTCGTTATCTGGATAAGTTTATTATTGTGTTCATTGATGATATCTTGATATATTCTAAAAACGAAGAAGAACATGTTGAACATTTAGCAACAATGTTGAGATTTCTAAGAGACCATCATATTTATGAAAATCTTAGAAAATGCATTTTATTTCATACAAAGGTGCATTACTTGAGACATGTTGTTTCCAAGGAAGACACAACAGTAGATATAGAAAAGATAAGGGCTAGCATGGAATGGGAAACTCATAGGAATATGGATGACGTGATGTTATTTACGGGCTTAGCAGGTTAGTATAGGAGGTTCATTAGGAACTTCTCGCGCATTTCATATCTTATCACATCATTGTAAATGAAAGGTAATAAGTTTAAATGGATAGAATAATGTGGAGAAATTTTGAGCTGTTGAAATAGTTATTGACAAGTGCTCCATTTCTAAAGATTGTAGATCTAAATAAAGAGTTTGTGGTATGTATAGGTGCTTGTAAAAAAGGACTTGGTGGATTTTTTATATAGGAAGGACAAGTAATATCCTATGAATCATGGAAGCTGAATGAGCATGAGAAGAATTATCCGACACATGATATTGAGTTGGCAGTGATCATCCATGCATTGAATATGTGGACTTACTATCTTCTTGGCAGGAAATTTGTAGTCATGAGTGATCACAGTGGATATAAGTATTTAGTTGACGAACCTAATTTGAATTATAAGCAAGCTTGATTGATGGCCACGATCATCGAGTTTGACCTTGAGATCATGTACATCAAAGGTAAAGAGAACAAGGTTACAAATACTCTTAGCAGGTAGATACAGGTAAACCACATAACAACTATGAGTTCTTATGGGACAAATTTATAGGCCCAGATCTTACATGTATGTTAGTAGGATCATAGGTACATGGATATTAGGAACATGTTACAATAGGGTATAGGTACATGTATACATTTAGGTACACACGCATAGGATCTGGACTACTATTTCATAGTAGATGGCTTTATCATATTTAGGGATAGGATGTATGTTCCATATGACAGTGAGATCGAGAAGCTTATCTTGAGAGTGTTTCATGTGAGACAATATTCAAGTCACTTGGGATATCAAAAGACATTGACTGTGGTGAATAAGTTCTACTACTGATGGAACTGGAAGAAACAAGTGCCATAGTTTTTCATGGCATGCCTAAATTGTCAATAGGTAAAGGGAGAGTGTAAGAATCTAGGTGGTTTCTACAACTGAATGTGATTCCAGAATGGAAATGGGAGGTAATCTCCATGGACTTCATCACAGGTTTTACGAGGACATCTAGACAACATGACTCGATTATGGTTGTGGTTGATAGGTTCAAAAAGGTAGCACACTACATTCCAGTAAAGTCTACTTATTCATCTAATGATGCAACACATGTATTCATCAGGGATATATTGAGGTTTCATGGTCTACTAAAGAATTTCATGTCAATTAGGGATTCCAAGTTCACTTCTAGGTTTTGGAAAGAGTTACTTGTAGGTTTTGGTACATAGTTGGACTTTAGAACAACTTATCATCCATACAAAGATGGACAAACAAAGAGGGTCAACAATATATTGTAGAATATGTTGAGGATGTATGTGATGCATCAACAATGAAAGTGGGAAGAGTACCTTCGGCTAGTTGAGTTCACTTACAACAATGTGTATAAAGAAACTTAGAGGATGAGTTCATTTGAGGCATTGTATGAGTGGACTTTTAATACTCCTATCAGTCAAAGTGACCTAGTTAACATGGTATTTATTGGATATGACATGTTCATAATCAAAAAGAATTTAAAGGCAACACAAGATATGAAGAAGAATTATGTAGATTAAAACAAGTTCTTTTAGGGGTTTTAGCTTGGGGAATAATGTACTTGCGCATCAATACCAAGAAGATTTCCTTACAGATTGGACCTTGTGCCAAGTTTGCACATCAGTTTTGTGGACCCTTTAGGATCCTTGAAATGATTGGACCAGTAGCCTATCGACTTGTAATGCCTTTGACAGTGAATGTCCTTAATGTTTTCCATGTTTCATTTCTTAAGAAATTTGTCAACAATGTTGGTCATATAATTGACTAGCCTGTATTATAGGTGGGGTCATAAGGAGAAACATGCTCATTCTCTAGAACAAAGAAATCAAGCACATTAAAGTGCAATGGAAATACTTTGGGTTTGATGAATGTACATGGGAGATGGAAGAGCAAATGTTAGCTATGTATCCTTCTGTATTCACTGGTTGAGAAAATGTACTTGATATGTGTCTTTGATATATGTCTTGGTTTATGTATATATGTATATGGATGTAAATATCACTATGAGTTGTGTTATAAAGCTATAATAAGTAGTACGAGCATCATTTCATTATGGTTGTCATGTTGTTATGTTGTCATGATGGTTGCTTCTCAACATGTTGACCATTGTAACAACCTTGGTAAAAAATCAATGTAAAAATTAAAATAAAGGTAAAATAAAACCTTGGTCAGGGGACACATATTCCAAAATAAATTTTGGGAAAACACATAGTGATGGGGATCACTTGTGATTAATTAATGGCTATGGAAATAGGAAAACGCAATGGCCAAGGATGTGGAAAGGAAAAGTGGAATTTATTGGCATTTATTTATCAAAATAAAGGAAATTGGGAGAAATGGAAGGTGAAATGTCATAGGTTGCATGTGATGAGAAAAATGAAGGAAAATAATGGGAAATTGAAGAAAATAGAGGCCCCATTAATAAAAAGGTTTTTGAGGATCAGTTTATTGCTTTTGATCGGTTTAGTTTTTGGAGCTCTCATTTTCTCTCTCTCTCTTAACATTTCACACTTAGAGTTTCATTGGAGCAGCCTTGGAGGAGTGTGGCATACTTGGGGTTTGCAACAAGAAGGTAAAGGAAAAGTAGGAAAGTGAAAGAGGACATAAGGATCGAAAACTACAACTAATTTTGCTTACAAGTACCGAGTTGCATGTATGATTTCCTTATTAGTTTGGAATGCATGGAATATGCATGTATTTATTTGGTTATGATCTATCATTCGCATCGAGGATTGCCTCAATCGACAGTGGTTATGTCTAACCTTTCCATGTTCTAGATAGCCATGGCATTATGGGTTTTAATCTTGTTTTCTGGTTAGTTTTTTTGTTCCTTTGGTTTTGGGTTGAGTTATTAGCTCCTAAAGGACTTGGGCAGAGTGTTTATTAATTTAATTAACTTTAAATTACTTGCATAAATTATGGACCAGGGCTAGTTGGCCGATGAAGTCTAAGTGCATTGTATGTGCTAGAAGTCCTTGCTTATTCACACCTCTAAATTAAATTGAGTTATCAAAATATAGATTCTAAATTAAGCTATTGAAAGGCACATGAGTATAGAAATTATTCCTAGAAAACAAAATTATCACACTCCTTAATCGAAGACTACTTATGGAAAATCTCACAATATGCTTCAAAAGAAACTTTCACAAATCTGCATAAAATTAAATCAATCCCTAGACCTATGAAAATTAATTTCACTCTTGTAAGAACTATATATAATTATGAAATCCACACAACTTATGAAAATCTCATAATTATAGATCAATCTCACACTTGTAAAATCAAATTTAACTCAGAAAAACACACACACTCCCTCTCTGCTATATGCCTGAACTATTCTTTGAAGGAAAGTCAACATCAGCTTATTTATCATAATAACAAACTCTTGAATGAAAAAGAAAAATGAATTGAAAATATGTTCTCACTTGCAAAAATCATAAATCACTCTTGTTGGAAATAAAACCCGCAATCAAATCCTTTGTTTTAAGAATTACAATTTTAATCTAAATCCAAACTCATACTCTTGTTATCGTTGCTTATTAAACTCAATTCATGTTCTCCCGAATCAATAAATAAAACCAGTTAACAAGACAATCATACTATTTTTACTTAACTCAAAAATGAACAAAGGAAAATGTTCTACAAGATTCATCCAAAAAATAATCTTACGAAATGATATAAGGAATTTCTACTTAAAAACATAAAACAACCTTACTACTTGATGGGGCCATCCATAATCACATGGTCATGAGATCAAATTGAAAAATCAACACACATCGAAATAAGAAGGATTATTTATAATTAAATTGAAAATAGAGTTCTTTATTCTCACTATCGCATAAAAAAATCACTGTGTTTATGATCTCTTGGAAGTCCTTTTATAAAGCCCGTACGATTAAATGTTTAAAGCTTCATGCCTAGTTTTGCTCAATAAAACAATAAATTTAACTATGAAATATATCATAATGAAATTCACTAATGATTTTCTATTATCAAAGAAAATCCTTAGGTGTATATGTCATTCCTTGCTCACCGGTTATAGCTGACAAAGTTAATTTTTTCCTTTGATGACGTAACTAGAAGCCTCCTTTATCGATCTTGTTCATGAAGGTAGGAAGGAATCCTTGAGTGCATTGATTACCACCCTTCCATATACTTTTCTCTCTAGCTGGCACCTTAGAACCTATGAAATAATGACTTAGATTTAGAATCATCCCAATCCAGTAGCCAAATCAAATATTAGACTAATAATAAATAACATTATTAAATTATGAAATACAATACTTTTATATACCTGCCATGCCATCAATTATGTGATTTTTTTCCCATTGAGTGATTATGATGATAAAAAAGGAGTCAAATCAATTAAAAAAGGGTGTCCAAAAGAAGCAATTATGGGGCTCAACATTCCCCCACATGGAGGTCATTACATGCTCTCATGCAAAAATTAAAAAAATGATAGTATTTTTTAGTCACTGCACTCCTTCAGAAGCTTGAGATAGAACATCCAAGTTTTTTTTCTTTACCTTCTTCTTAGCAATTTCTATCTAGGGCTTCTTCATCAAAATTTTGTATTTCAAACTTATAACCTTTCTCTTGAGAGACTTGCTCTTCTCCTTTAACTTTTTGTCTTTTTTCATACCATAAGCCTAGATGAAACATAATGTTATTATTTTTGGTTCTTTTAATTTCATTTTGCACCTTTAATGTCCAATGTTCCTATTTCATATATTTTTCTAGTGTCTCTAATTCAAAAATTTATTGCTTTAAATTATTGACATGAGAGGTTCTTGTCGACTGTGAAACTGAGTTTCTCTTCCTTGAATTGAAGAAAAAATATCCCTTTTCTATAGCATTTTTCTCAAGAGACTAAATATAGTCATATATCTCCTATTGTATTGAATCAATCTATGGTGTTTTTCTTGTCAAAATAGAGATTGGTGTTAGGAAAGTTTGTGATGGGACCCCTGGTTCCTCCTATTCCAGACTAAAAAACTCTCTGAATTGTTGAGATGACTCCTTTACCATTTTGTTAAGTGTTGTGATTCTCCTTATGGTAGATGAGAGAGGAGTTTGTTTTTGAGTTTTCTTTTGTTCTATAGTGGGCTTATTTGTTTCCTTTGTTTTCTTCTTGGGTGTATTTTCCACTTTTTCACTCACGTTCTTTCTTCTAATAGTTTTCCTCTTCATATTTTCTAAAACACTTGCAAGAGGAATTTTATCTTCTGAATGCTACTCTAGTTGAGGTGGGTTATCAGTAGAGCTTTTAGAAAATTTTATTATGCTTCTTCTTATATTATTGTTACTTGCTTGTTCTTTCTTAACTTCTTTGAAATGATTTCTAGTTAGGAAATTCTCCCAGTTATCTCCTAGATTCTCAAGATGGGATTCAATAAGCATCTTTACAAGGCCATGATGATATAGAATGTTTTGAATGGACTGTATTTTTCTTTGAGTATTGCTAGACATCTTCCTAAGGCTATTAAGTAGAAAATAGGATAAATTGATTTCATTTCATTCGATAAAGTGCATCATTAAATGAACATGGTAGAAAAACATGCTACCAAATCTACCATCACAATTGATGAACTTTTGAATAACTAACAATAAATTCCTCCATTTACTCTTTAGAGTTGTCCTCATAATACCCTTTTTAAAAAATAGTAGTATCCATACCTGGATTATTTAGAAACGCCTTCCATTCATTTCCTTAAATACCGTTGTTTTTGAACCACCTTTTGCCAACTCAGGGTAGTCTAGTCACATTGTCCATGAAAGATTCTGTCACAACAATTTTGATGTCCCCAATTTATGGTTAAGTTCCATCAAAGGCCTGAGAAAAATATTTGGTTACCTCTCTGTCACAACCATCAAATTTTTATATAAAACCCATACACTGCACTCGCTACATCATTTTCTTCACCTGGGGGTAGATTTCCACAAATATCTTTCAATACAACTCTATTCTAACAATGACTCCCATGCTGGAAAAGTATCGCATCACAATTGCTTCTTTGACAAGGTTTTGGAATGATATTAGGTTTAGAAATATGAGTATGGAGAGGAGAGTGAAATGGAAAATGGAGGAGTGAAACGACATAGGGAAATGAGTGAAATAGCTGTTGAGAAACAAGCGGAATTATAAATAGCAAGCAGAATGATCAATGAAGCAGGGTTTCGAAAATGAAGTGTTTGCATGATGGTGAATTGGAAATGGTATTTTCGGGTTAACTTCACTGATATGACATGATATTTATACGTCAATATGAAGTTATAATAATAATCATTATTTTGAATGGTGGTACAACATCTATATTATTTCATAATCTAATGTTTTTACCTTTATTATTAAATCCAATATTTTCATATCTTCAAACTCGTGATTCTAGTACTTGATTGTTCATGTGAAATTGTCCTTAGGTTCTTCCACTATGGACTCAATCATTTCCCTCTGCTAAAATCTTCAATCATTCTAGTCATTAATTCTTGTCAATATTAGCTGTAGAATTTCATCAAAACTACATATTCTCAACAATTTTGTAGCTACTTATTCTAAAAAGAAAATGAGGGACGTAACAAAAGTGGAAATTAGAGTAGGATTAAAAAATAAATTTAGGGTGCCAAGAATTCCTTGATTTCATTCTAATTTTTTTGTATAAACATGCCAACAGTGTTGGTTTTCATGTTTATACAATTTTATTATTATAATTTCTTTTATTCAATTTTATTTTATATTTATCTATATCTATATATATATTCTATATTATATATATATATATATAATTATATATATTATATTATATGTTAGTGCCACATCAAACCACACTCAGCCTCGTAGCTAGCCCTACGAGGACAGGAGAGGGCTCTCTCCGGGTCAATCTTGGCAAAAGATAATCAACGAGGCTCGAGATGACTGAATTGATGACTAATTTTAGGTTAGGTATTAAGTACAAGGTGTTTAGAATTGATTTTTGAAGGTTTTGTTGAATTCAAGGGAAAGGCAAATTTGGGTGCGGGGATGAGGCACAATTTTTGCAGAGGTCCACTTGGGGCAAGATAGGAAATTGCTTTGATGCCTTAAAGTAGGTGAGATGGATAGATCAGACTGGTGAGGGGCTAAGGAGAGCAAGAGGTCTCAAGGATTCTCCTTAAACTGAAGAAAACATAGAATATTAAACACATTTAAAGGCAGATCATAGCAATTTCATGGATTCTACCTTAACACTTCATTTTCTTAATAAGAAAAGATTTAATAGAGATAATGATGCACATACACAACTTACAAGTACTGAGAGAAACACACCATCAACACATAAAGCCACATGGATCCCAAATAGTGTTGCAAAACCCTGGTTTTTCCTTTGCCAAAAATGTTGATAAGATATGTACAATATAGTCTCAAAACTATCCCAAGAGTCCAACCTCTAGCACTGAATGAAAACTTACATATATAGACCAAGCTATCCTCATTCCCTAGCCTATAGGGGTCAAGATCCTCCTTCTAGGAGCAGTTTGAACAAATTCTAAACATGGAGCAATAATCTAGATGACCAAACAACCTGCCTCTAAAAAGAAGGAAAATGATTCATTACATTGATTTCTTGCTAATTTGTGAATGAATCATCTAGAAGAAGGTAGATAAGTGCCATGTTAACTTACATACATCAAATTAAATCATATTGGGTGAAAATTTACATAAAAGAGTGAAACTAGTGGAAACTAGCTGAATTCCTGAGCTGAAGGTGAAAAAGTAGGCAAAAAACTGTATGCGTAGCGCCCCTGATCTCTATGAATAACACCCCTTTGATCCTGTTTGTGGAGCACTTCTCGACATCAAAATTGAGCTCATAATAGCTCGTTGGAAAGCCTGGGATGTCTAACTTCCAACCCAAGTGGAATTTTCCAATTTGGAGCTAATATGCCCCCTCAAAACTGAATTCTCCCAGAGGTACTTCGTGTAGTTGGAAAAGGTGGCAACAAGGTGGTTTTCATGATGTTTTTGGATATTTTGACCATCCAGAACTTGATGAAATGCCTTGGCAGTGGCTGTACAAGTGTATTTCTTCGTGAAAAATCCAAAACTGCAAGCCATTTGTCAATTGGACCTCCCAATCTTCAGGGTAGTGCGCTGCGCGCTACGCGTAGAACCCAAAAACCTGTTTCTTAAGCCAAAAGTTTTGAAATGACAAAATTTTCTCGAAATGTGCCCAAAATTGGAGTGAAGACCCTCCATCATGTATCATGCTCAACTAGTGAAGCCTCGGCCAAAACTCGAAGCGGATCAGGCCTTCTGTTTCGTTTTTGTACTTTGCTCAAACGCCTTTTGAGGACCTTGATTCTCGCTTTGCAAACATGCATGCAAGCCCAATAGTGAGTCTTCATGTGACGAAGCATGTCCTTGTCCCTATTTGCCTTCGCCAACAACTTCTTTAAATGAGTGTTGACCCAGATGAGCATTGATTCCCTATCAATAGGTGTCAAATCACGAGGTCTCCTTCGGGCAAATTCCCAGTCTTCGCGGATCTTCCGCAGCTCATAAAGTTCATGCTCATCTTCTAACTGCTTGTTACGCTGCTCTAGGTAGTTGATCACCCATTTAGCCATCTACAATTTCTTTTGTAGTGACTCATTCTCGGTCTTTTTCTCTCGGATGATCTCCTTTAGCTCGGAACTAGGAGAGCTAGCATCAACATCAATGATATCCGTGTCCTGGCCTCCTCAAGGACCCTCATCAACCATGGGTCTCTTGCCCCTGTCCTAACTCTGTACCTGTGATGTAGATGGAAGCGAGACCCCTTCCACATGATGTGGAGATAATACTCGCTCTGCTGATGGTGTCAACGAGACCCCTTCCACCCCGGGTGGAGATAGTACTCGTCGTGCGGCTGCAAATAAGGCCTTGTGGCCTTTCTTATATGTCACATATACGGGAGCATCAACATGCTCGGTCTCGGGAATGTCAAGCTACTGTGAAGGCCCTACCTCATCATGAACCAACTCTGGTGGTGGCTAAGGTGCTGTGAAAAGGTCACGAGAAATAAAGTCCTCCCATGTAATGCCCTGCTGTGTCAGCAGATGAATCACCACGATTTTGATCAATGCATAATGGTATATGCTCCTGTTCTGCTGTGCTGGGCTCTTCTTTTGCACTAAAGGCACCATCCTCTCTATGTTGTGAAACATAAAATATGCGATGTTCATCAGGCGCACCCTTGTAAAATGCATCAATAAACGGACATGATATGCATAAAAACGTGAGAATCTACCCTCACAACTGAAATATCGAATGATAAGTTTCATCAAAGGTGCAAACGAATCATTCAGGTAGTGGAAAGGAAAAAATCTACTCAAGTGCCTTATATACCGTGGTTTAATATATGGCTCATAATATGATTTCTCTAGCTGTTGATGCTTATTCCATTGCTCCCCGATATTCAGAATTCCTGTGACCTCTACGGTGGTTTCTGGTGACAAAATGAAATTAACTCCAGCAAGTTTCACATGGCCATCATGTAAATGGAGAACAAACAAGTGAGCTAATTCATGATGATGCTGAAACTGTGAAATTATCTCACAAAAATGATAGCATGATTGGTGGCGAAAGCAATCCATGGCAAGTGGCTAAGCTTGCAATTGTACCATAGAAGTGGGTTCTTCTCTGAGATGTTTACCACCTTTTCCACCTTTACGAGGTCTTTATGGCACATTTCCCTCCGTGGTGGAATCACTTTCATTTTCTTGCTCATAAGGTGACTCTGTATCTGAAATGGTTTTGAGAAAAAAATAGGTGCAACAGGAGGACTGCAATGTGTATGCTGTAGGTGTGAACAAATCTCAATTTCAATGTATCCTCAAAAAACCAATTGAAGCATCATAAACATTCTGCCATAATAGGTATTTTGTTTGGTATATTTGGGCATAAAAACAATCACAAAGATGTTGTG
Organism: Pinus taeda; assembly: GCA_000404065.3. NCBI lineage: Eukaryota > Viridiplantae > Streptophyta > Pinopsida > Pinales > Pinaceae > Pinus > Pinus taeda. Next base: position 113,151 of record APFE030518133.1, on the reverse strand, counting down.
GTATGAAGTGTTGCTGTCTACAATGTATTTTAATACCCTATAAGGGCCTAGGGTTTCATTTATTTTCTTACACCCAACACCACTTGCACTTCTTCAAACACACATTAGACACTATTCAACTTGATGCTTGAGTCAAAGAAACACCTACTTGTAGTTGTCGAGGCGATTTGATGTGTTCTAGGCACAACAATATAACGTTGGAATGGATGCGTAGCGCACCAGTTATATTCATAGCGCACCTCCTTGTGCATAGCGTCTTTTTTATTTTACAATGGCCAGTGAGGCCCAATGCGTAGCGCACTGCCCAGTGCATAGCGCACAGTTTCAATGCGTAGCACACACCTAGCTACATAGTGCATTTTTTAGGGGGCTTTTGGAGGCCTTCCCGATGTTGAAATTGGGTGCAGGATTGCTCGTTGGAAAGGTATTTGAGTCTAATTTTCCACCCAACTATAATTTTTTAATTTTGAGTTCATTTTCTTTTCCAAAAATCAAATCTCCCAAGACTAGTCAAAATGTGCCAAATGAGGCTGCCTCAAGGCAGAGTGCTGTTGCAGTCAACTTTTGAATCCCTTCCTAAACTCAAAATTGAGCTCATAATAGCTCATTGGAAATATATTTGTATCTATTTATCATTTAACTCATCAAGAAAGTCATTTGACCAGCCAAGCTAGTAGAAAACTTTATTTTCCCAAGGTCACTTCAGAGGTGCATCAATTCTCCCGAGGAAACGATATTTTTGACATTTCTCTAAAACCATGAGACCTGAGTAAAAAGTGAAGGAGATTTTTCTTCCGTGGATTGGTGTGGACAAAAAAATCTCTCTGTTTTTCAAAATTCATCTTTTATTGCTCTGGAACATCTTTTGAGTGAAACTTATCCCGATGTGTGAAACAAGGAATTTTGTTGAAATGAAGTGAAATGAAGGGGATAAGGGGCTTCTAAATTGTTGGGGAAATTTTGGGAAGTAGGTAGGGATGTTAGGAAGTAGGGAAAAGTGGAATATGAAAGATTGAGTGAGGGGAAGGGGTCCAAAAGTGCAAAACACAGGCCTAGCCTAGAAAATTGCCAAGTTGTGGCAAGAAACTAGGGTTTGTGGAAAAATGAGGAATTTGGGGAATCTCAGTGATGGGAAGTGTTTTATAAGGTATATTAAGGATATGGGAAGGTGTATGAACATATGGATACAAGTTTTCCTAATGATTTGACCGTCCAAGAGAAATTGCCTTCAAAACCCTAGGAGAGGGAAATGACCTTACCTAGGCGCAACTAAAGCATGAACAAGGTGTAAAATGACCCAATGGAACCTAACATGATGATGAAAACCCTATGAATGATAATAGACTCAGCTGAATAGCGACATAGACTGACATTTGGGCAATTTTGAAAGGAGTGAAAGCAAACCCTAGACCTAATGCCTAGTGACCAAATTTTGCTTGAAGACTCACTGAAATGACGAAATTTGACCTTGACACTCTGAGACCACTTTGTAAGAGCATATTCGATCACTGGAGGAAGGCTGGAAAGGCTGACACTAACAATATATATATTTTAAGAAAGAAAAAATCTTTACAAATCAAGCTGGAGAGGAAGGAAAATTATTCCTAATCATCTTCAAATAAATATTGCCGTGTAGGTTTTTAAAAAATTCTTCCTTTGTTGATGGCTTGTGGTAAATTCTCAATTGATGACCATTTACAAGGAAGGTCACTCTTTATTCATCAATGTTTCTGATCTAAACTGCACCATTATCAAAGACAATTTCAATATCATAAGGCCCAAGCCAATGGGTTTGAAATTTTCCTTGAAAATATTTAACTTTGAGTCAAAAAGTAATGCCCAATCTCTTCCCTAAAATTTTATTTCCTTTATGTACTTTTAATCCCACCTAGATCTTTGTTACTGAGCTATGTTGATTCTTTGAATACCATCACATCTTATCTGATTTAGTTCATTCAATTTTTCCATTACTTATTTATGTGCTTCAGATAGATGAAGACCTAATTTAACTATTTTCTTGATGGTATTTACTCGGAACTCGATAGGAAATAAGGCTTTCTTCCCATAAACTAGTCCATATGGAGTATGTCCTATAGTGTTTGTCCATGTGGTATGGTATGCCCATAAAGCTTCTGGAAGATTTTCTGCCCAATTTCTTCTATGCCGGTGCAAATTATTGGTACGAATTATTCAATTACTTTATTGGTAGATTCCGCCTACCCATTTTCCTATGGATGATATGGAGTGGATTTCTGGTGTTTGATTTTATATTCCTCCATTATATTTTGTGCCAACTTGGATGTAAATTGAGTTCCTTGATCTGTCACATTTTCCCTTGGAATACCAAAATGAGTAAAAATATCCTTGAAATGAAATGAAACTACAACATTTTCAGTAGAAAAAGAAATTTCTTTAGCTTCTACCCATTTTGTAACATAATCAGTGCAAACAAGAATGTACCTTTTCTATCTGGATGGTGGGATAATTAGACCAGCAAAATCTAGAGCCCATTTCTCAAGAGGTTCAATGATTACCTAGTATTATATGGACCTAACACTGAGGTTGCAGAGGCATTTCATATGAAGGAAAAAGTTTCCCCATTCTCTGACAACTATCACATCTCTTTACATATTCTTTGGCATCCTTGAAAAGAGAAGGCCAATAATATCCTAAGAGAAGAATTATGTGAGCAGTTCTTTTGTCAGCGAAGTGTCCTCCACATGGCTCATCATGAAGAGCCTTTAATATTTCTAGCACTCCATCTTCTATGACACATCTTCAAATAAGATCTAGCCCTATTTTGTACAATTCTCCATTTATCCATTCAGCTTTCTTTTCTCTCGAGGAGACAAATATAATGGTAGTTTCCCTATAGCCGAATAGTTAGAAATATATGCAAACTAAGGAGATTTAATAGATACTAGGAAAAGATATTCACTAGGAAAATTACCCTCTACAAGTACATCACTATTATCATTTTGAATCCTAGATAGAAAGTCAGCAACTGTATTTTGTTTCCTAGGTAGATCCAAAATAGTAATACTTAATTATTATAACAACAATAACCATCTTGTAATTATGTCATTAGTTATTGGTTTATTCATTAAGTATCTAATTGCAGAATGATCTGTATGTATGAAGGTTTCATAGCCAGTGATGTAATGCATGAATTTGTTGATGGCATGGACAACAACTAAAAACTTCTTTCTATTACAATATAGTTTAACTTTGTAGGAGTCAAAGTTTTACTGGTATAGTAAATGCCATGAGTTAAATCTTATTGTCATAGTACAACTCCTAATGTTGTATTCCAAGCATCCATTGAAAAGTGAAAGGTAATTTCCAATTTGGCCCTCTTACAATGGGTGCTTCAAAAATCTTTTCTTTCAATGTTCCAAAATATTTTTGGCAATCAAAACTCCAATTGAATTCACAATATTTTGTGAGAAATTTAAAAAGTGGAGATGCAATTTTTGTAAAGTTTTCTAGGAATCATCTATAATAACCAATAAAACTAAGAAAACTTATAACATCTTGTTGACAAGTTGTAATTGAGAATTTATAAATAACTTCTACTTTAGATATGTCCACTCTAATTCCATTTCCTGAAATATGATGCCCTAAAGCAATCTCCCCAGTAAACATAATAAAACATTTTGGATGGCTTAACGAGAGATTTTCTTCCTCAAATCTAATGAGAACTTTTTCTGAATTTTTAAGGATTCTTCAAAAGAATTTTCATAAATAGTAAAATCATAAATGTAAAATTCCCAACAATCATGAATTAGATCATAAAAGAGTTCCTAAAATTTCCCTTTGGAATGTTGGATGTGCAGTACACAACCCAAAAGGAAGTACTTGGTAGGAATACATTCCCCATGGATAGGTAAAAGTAGTTTTATCTTCATCTTCTAGAGCTACCTAGATCTGGTTATATCCACTAAAACAATCTAGAAATGACAAATATTTGTTTCCTACCAATGTGTCTAAAACTTGATCCGTGAAAGGATATGGTAAAATAATCTTTTAAGGTAGATTTATTCAATTCCCTATAGTCAATGCATACTGTCCATTTTCCATTATTTTTAGGAAAAATTACCAATGGTGAAACCCACTGACTATCTGATATTGGATAAATGAAATTCACATTTAAGAATTTTTCTAATTCCTCTTTAACAATTTCTCTCATATTTAGATTCACTCTTCTCTGAGGTTGTTGGATTGGTTTAACAATTTCTTCAATATAAATATGATGCATATAAGTATTAGGATCAATTCCTTTCATGTCAATATATTGTCATGCATAAGTAGAGGAATTTTCTTATAACATCTTTATTAAATCCTTATTTTGAAACTATTCTATATTATTATTGATATTCAAGGTTTTTTGGGAGGATTTCTATTGGAGAATTGCCAAAGTTTTCCATAGAATGTAAAGATAATTGATGAGATGATAAATATTCAATATTGCATTGTTATTTGATACTTTTATTAGATTCACAATATGAGGAAGATTCATTATTTTCCATTAAATTCAAAATATGACCTTCTTCATCTATGTGTTAAGTAACAAATATTGGTTGTATATCAATTTCATCATCTATCCTTTCTTCAATTTCTACTTCTATTTTTTTTTTACAGGAGGATATAATGTGAATTGTATTGTTGAAATTCCATCAGAAATAAACATATTACCAGATCTACAACTTATAAAAGCATAAGTTGTAGCTAACCATGGTCTTCCTAGAATCAATGGACATACTCCTAAGTTACACTAGGGTGTTAGAATCATAAAATCAACAGGATACTTTGAAGAATATAAGGATACAAATATGTCTTCTAATACAAAAACATGTTTAATAACATATATGTCTGCTAATTGCAATAATGTATGTGTATATTGAATATTAGAAAGTTTGATTCGATTCATAGTTTGTTTACTTATGATGTTTATAGTTGCTCATAAATCAATCAACTTATTTGGAATTTGAATACAAATGATAAATGTTTTAACAATGGGGTATCCTAGATCTAAGTATTTCTAAACTCTTGTTTTTCCCATCATGACATCTACAATTTTTCCAACTAACTGAAGTCTTTTGATTTCATGTATCTTTCTTCCTAGTCTTTTAATACTCAACTCCCTAATTGTCTTTGCGAAACTTGGTATTTCCTTAATGGCTTGTAGCAAAGTAATTTTTATACAAACATGCTTCAGCTCATCTAACATATCATAATTAGTAAATACAATATGTTTTTCTACCCCTTCATCAATTTTTAATCTTTCAGGAAAAGCCGGCTTTTAAACAGATACTGAAGGTTGTTCCAAATTAGGAGTTGGAATGTCATCAGAATGTGTAGGGGTGACTTGTTTTCGAATTTTTCTTTTTCATTGAGAGGCTCCTCTTTGTAGGAGGTATTTTCTTTTCCATATTTCTAAATAACAACTATTGGGGACTTATTTTCCAGTACTCTACTAGATCTAAGTTAGACATTATTTAGTTCTAGTGGATTTATCATCTAAGTTTGGAAATTATGTCCTTCAATATTGTAAAGAGGTAGTGAATTTTTATTATTATTTATATTTTTAAGTGGTTGAGAAAGCAATTTATTTGGTCTTCGCGGAAATGGTAATGAAATTTGTGGATTTTGATTTTGAGGTTGAGTTGGTTGAACATGTTGAGGAAAATATTGTGGTTGAAAAATAGGATAAGGTTGTTGATATTGAGGATATTTTCCATAAGGAATTTTCCATTCTTGTGCCCAAGGTTGAGGCAAAGATTTCCAAGGCATGGGTGTAGTCCAATTATTTTATGATGATTGTGCAAATGCTTGAGTGATAAATCCCTGAGTCATATTTGGTTGTAAATTTTGCCATGGTCACTTAGCAATAAAACATTTGGTATCTATTTGATTTTGTACCATTTCATCTTGATAAACTTATTTAAGGCTTGGTATTGAAGGAAATTCCTTTGTATCATGATTTTCTGCACATATAACACAGGTTTCTACACTTTTTAAATCAAGAGGGCACTCTCTCAGAACATGTTTCTTTCTACATTTGGGATAGAAGATTGACAATGCAACATTTTCATAATTTTCCGTGCTTTTCACTTTACGGGTATCTATTTGCTCACTAAGACTTCCCAAAATGTTTGTTTTAAATTTGTCAATCAAATTACCTAATTCATGCCTACTTACAATCCATGCTATAGATATATTAATCCTAGACATAAGAGGATCTCTTGGATTTATCCCAATTATTTCCTTACCTCTTGAAATGATCCGAATCGGATCCACAAAAGACTTTCAAGAACCTTGACTGTATCGAGTTGAACAAATCGTTGAAAATTCCAAAATAGCGATCAAATTAATGCCTTGAACCAGTGGCCATGGCAGCCAACGTGGAATGACGAGGACCTCAGTCAAAGCGCACTGACCAAGGCCCATGGAGACTATGCAGGAGGTCAAAACAACCCCTGGGAGCCCCAGATCAGGAAAAGGAGGGGATTTTGATGGCTGGGCAAACAGGGCTGAAATGGGGGAGCCTTAAGCACTCAGTCACGTTGGGAGCTGTAGAATCATGGGTGGAGAAGCAAAAAAAGCTCTAAAGGACAAAGGCGGGACCCGTGCTTTGGAAAACAAATGGTTTTGATCAGGGTGCCCTTGAACGGTAAGAGGTTTTGGAGGAGAGCCGAGCGATCCCACTCAGCGATCGACACGTGGCATTGGAGGTGAGAGAAAAATCGCCATGATCGCACGCTATCGATCGAGCAAGTTAACCACGCCTGACATGCGTATGACATTGGATCTGGAGGAGCCTAGATCAGATGACTGAGATTGCACCCGATAGAAAGAAGGAGAATCAACAGGGAATTAAGCTGCGATTTAAAGGGATTTGGAATTTGTTTGACCACCACGGTGGAGAAAGAACGTATCCATGACATAACGGAAGAAGCAAACTGACGAAGCATGCTGGCACCAGTTAGATGGAGACACATGGCACTTCCCAAGCATTCATGCTGACGTCGGACAAGGAACTCCAAGTGCAACTGCAGAAGGTGAATCGGCATAAGTGGGAGAGGAATTGGAAAGACATAGGGATCAAATGGTTAAAACCATGAATAGAGAGAGTCGAAGAAGAGAGGATTGAGAGGAGTCCGAGCGACCAAGAGAGACAATGAATAGTGAACCTTGAGAGGAGGACTGAACATAGAGAACAATAAAACCAAGCAGAGGGGATAGAGGGTTGATCTGGCCATAGGCAACATCGAGCACCAGAGAGCTTGAAGATTCAAGCCTTCCCATAGAGAAATCTATCCAGACTGAGCGTCACATTCGGCTCTTTCCACTGTAGACCAAGGGTCACAGAGCTGGTAGGAAGAAAAAGAGTCTGTGAACTATGAGTAGCTTGGGGAATCCAAGAACCACCCTACCTAGCAAAATCTACTTTAGGAGAACTCACATTGAGTCTCTGTATTTTAATTTCTCTTTTGTAAGACTCAATAAAACAAGGCCACCATTAAAGCTAGACCAGAGAGGTAGCACTGGAGAATAGGGTGAACTCCTTATTAAAAAAATTGTTTATGTATTTGAGTTGCTTATTGTAATTCTCTGTTGTCTTTCCATTTAAATGTCTATGTATTGGTAATCTAATCAATCCGTTGTTTCAGTAACACATAACACACACCGACACATGAGTCTGTAATACCTTTTGTTTAATAAATCTTCAACTCAGGTCACTCATAGGGTGATTATCAAATCAAGTGGTATCAGAGTTTTAGGTTGTAAGGTTAGACAATCTTGTGTTGGTTTAGCTATGAATGCTCACTAGATCAAAGCTTAAATTAGGAGAAGGAGAGTTGGTGGAAACTAATCCTGAAATTGGGAGAATCTATTCTTAGAAGACAATGTTAGAAGAAGGTTCTGTAGGGCCAAACCCTCAATTCATAGAAAGTTTCCTAGCTATAAAGTCTATGGTAGAAGAAATGTATAGGGACTTTAGAAAGCATAAGAATGAAGATTCAACAGGCTATAAACAAGATAAAGAAGAAGATGAGTTTCATTCCCATGACCACTCAAAAGAAAAAGGGAAAGAACAAAGCTTTCCTACACCTCCTAATAGCCCCGTACATAATAAGAAAGCATCCCTGATTAAACTGGATGTTAAATTTGATTTGCATATATATGATGGAGAGCTAAATGCTAAAAAGTTGGACAATTGGATTAGACAAATAGATGTTTATTGTAGAGTACAAAACATAGACTAGGACAAGAGTAAGATTTAACTAGCAAGCCTACGCCTAGGAGGCACTGACTTGGTTTAGTGGGAAGGTAGAACCCAAGGTTATATGAAAAGACATGGTAAGACCATCTCTGTCTGGAGTGAATTTGTGCTGCAATAAAAAAGTAGTTCTATCCATTGGCCTACATGCAACAAGCATGAGTTGGAAAACTTTTCGGTAGATGAAAGGGAAAAGTGTACAAGGGTATACTCAAGAATTCAGAAAGAGAGCATTGATGTTGGGTATCTCATTAGACTCACTAGAAACTCTTTTGAAGTACATTGGTGGTCTACACAGCTACATGAGGCATATCATCCTCATGTTTAATCCCACTAATATAGATGAAGTATATGTACAAGCTACTCATCTAGAATCTAGAGGAAAGAATGGAAATCCAGAAGTTGGGGGACCATCCCAACCCACTGTAAGCAAGATCAAGGAGAAAAGAAAGCAGAAGTGGAAAGAAAGGAAGGCTAACACTGCACAAAAAGGCAAAGCTTCATGCACTCACTGTAAAAAGGAGGGGCATGATGATGAGCATTGTTGAATTTTGCATCTAAAGCTGAGACCTAAGAAGTCCGAGGGCAAGAAGAATAAGATTGATGCAGCTATTCAGAAAGATTTGGGGTTAGACTCAGGAGATTAAATAATCATTGTAGCCACCGGTATAAAAGGTTAGAATTATGAAGCATCTACTAGTAATTTTGTTCAATTTGTCATTGATGACGAACATGAGAGAAAAAGGCATGAGCTTTTCCATATTCAAGTTATTTCCAAAAATCAAAAGATTGATACTTTGTTTGATAGTGACTCACAAGTAAATCTAGTTTCTGAAGAAATTGTAAAGAAATTGGGATTAGCAAATACACCTCATAACAAACCATACCCATTAGGTTGGTTGAATGATAAAGCACAACTACAAGTGACTAGATAGTGCAAGCTCAAGTTTTCTTTTGGGTCAACATTTGTAGATGAGGTTGAGTTAGATGTAATTCCTTTGGATATAAGTGGAATTGCTTTAGGAGTCCCTTAGTTATATGATAGAAAGGCTATTTTCTATAGAGTTGAGAACAAGTATCCACTTGTTAAAGATGGAATAAAATACTTTGTAAGAGCCCATAAACTCAAGAATAATTATAGTCTCATAAACTTAGGATAGATGAAAAGAGTGATAAATTCATACAAACAATTCTTACAGATGGTTGTAAAGGAAAAGACACCTAGTAAGACCAATATATTTGAGGGTTGCAATGCTGATCGGCAAGCTGATATAGAAAATATTGTTTTAGAGTATGATGTCTTATTTCAAGAACCTAAAGGTCTGCCACCCAAAAAGGGAATAGTACATGATATTATTTTGCAGCAAGATTCTCCCTTGCCTAACATGGGGATGTATAGGTTGTCTGCTCTAGAGAATGCTGAAATCAAGAAGCAGGTGCAGGAGTTGCTCGAGAAAGGGTTCATCAGGCCTAGCACATTACCATGTGGGTCACCAATCATTTTTGTGAAAAAGAAAGATGGCTCGTGGAGAATGTGCATTGATTACTGAGCACTGAATAAGATAACAATAAAAAATTGTTATCCCCTTCCTCACATAGATGATCTTTTAGATCAATTGAAGGAATTTATTTATTTCACCAAGCTGGATTTTCACAGTGGATACCATCAGGTCAGAGTTGTAGAGCAAGATGCATGGAAGACTGCTTTCAAAACAAAGCAGGGATTGTATGAATGGTTGGTTATGCCTTTTGGCCTAACTAATGCCCCTGCTACTTTCATGATATGAACGGATGATGTACTTAGACATTTTCTTGATGATTTGGTTATTGTGTACCTAGATGATATTCTAATTTTTGTAAAACATGGGAAGAACATTTAAAGCATGTTAAGCAGACATTAGATGTTTTGAGAAGAGAAAAAATTTATGTTAAACTCTCGAAATGTGAATTTGGAAAAACCTCTCTAAATTATTTGGGTCATATAGTAGGGGGAGGTGAATTGAAAATAGATCCCTCTAAAGTGGCAGTCATCATAAATTGGCCTAAACCCAAGTCTGCTACAGAAGTGAGAGGCTTCTTAGGAGCAACACAATATTGGAGGAAGTTCATTTCAAATTTTTCTTCAATTGCAACTCCCTTACATGCTTTGATAGGATTGAATAAGGTGTTTCAATGGGGAGGCAAACAACACTCCCCAAACAACAGAGAGCCTTCAACGCCTTAAAAGAAAGAATTAGTACAACACATGTACTAGCACTTCTAGATCTACAAGGACCATTTGAGATCCAAACTAATGCTAGTGACTATGCCATGGGAGCAGTGTTGACACAACACGGTAAACCCATATGTTATCATTCTGAGACTTTTAATCATGCAATAGTTAACTATCCTACCTATGATAAAGAATTGTATGCATTAGTTCAAATCGTGAAAAAGTGGAAACATTACTTAATGGGCAAGGAAACAATAATACATACTCATCATCAACCACATCAATACCTACACTCCCAAACTAAATTGCAGCAATGAAGACATTACAGATGGATGGGGTTTCTACAACAGTTTCATTTAGTCATAAGATATAAAAACGACATACATATCAAGGTTGCAGACATGTTATCTAGACCCATTATAAATGCATCTATCCTAATTAAGCATAATTTTGTCCTGCATGAATGCTACATAGAAGAGTATGCTCATAATATGGACTTTAAAGATGTATATGCAACTTTGAGTCAAGGAAAAAGAGAAGAAGAATTGGACTATCATGTGAAGGACCGACTCTTATACCATTGTGGGAAACTCTGCATTCCACAAATTGAGAGAGTAAAGATAATTATGGAAGCACACACTTCTCTGATATCAGGTCACTTTAGGGTAAGTAAAATAGTTGCACAACTACAATGGTTCTGTTATTGCCCGAAAATGAATCAGACAGTTTCTAGATATGTGAATAGATGTGCTATGTGTGGTAAAAGCAAGCCCAGTAATAGAAAACTAGGCTTATACATTCCCTTTCCAGTTCCTTCTCACCCTTGGGAAGCATTTCGATGGATTTCGTTGGAGGACTACCTAAATCTAGAAAAGCTCATGATTATCTATATGTTGTTGTGGATAGGTTCAGCAAAATGTGTATTTTGATACCCTGTAGTAAACAGACTACAACTGAACAAACTACAAAATTATTCTTTGAACATGTATGGGTTCATTTTGGGTTACCCATTTCTATTGTATCTAATTGAGATACCCGATTTGTGGGGAAGTTTTGGTCAAGTCTGTGGGAACTAATGGACACCAAATTAAAGAAAAGCACAACTTTTCATCCACAAACAGATGGCCAGACAGAAGTAGTTAATAGGACAGTGATCCAGTTATTGAGAGGATATTGCAACAAACATCCTAAGCTTTGGGATGAGCAGTTGTGCTATGTGCAACATGCTTAAAATAGAGCCAAACACTCTTCTAGACAGAGATATCCTTTTAAGACCTATTTTGGTTTCATACCAAGGTCTCCTTTGGATTTTGTCTTTGGTAAAGACACCATGGTTGATAAACACAGTGATATGGACAAGGAAACTAGGTTCATTGAACAGATCCAGGAGATCCACTAGGTAGTATAGGAATAGATGGAAAAGAGTCAGACCAAGTACAAGGCTAGGCATGATAAGCATCATATGGAGCATAGTTTTCAAGTTGGAGACCAAGTCTGGCTGTATATCAGCAAGGATAGAATGCCAAGTGAAGATAAAAAGATAAAACCTATAAGGTATGGACCCTTCAGGATACTTGAGAAGATTGGTGAGAATTCTTTTTGCCTTGATCTGCTAGCTCACATGCACATCTACTCAGTCATGAATGTAGATTGCTTGAGGTTGTTTGAACCTTCAATGATTGAGGACCCTAAAGAGCAGAGTCAATTACCTTCCGTTGATAACCTACTACCTGAATACCTCAATGAGTTACAGGAAGACATAGCGCTGGACAGGAAGGTAAGGACGATGCGTAGGGGACAAATGGAATACCTCAAAATTGGGTTTAAAGGTTCGAAGTCGAGTAGTGCGAAGTGGATTGAGATTGGACAAGTGAGATAACAGTTTCCTCACTTAGTTGATGCTTGAATAAAACCAACATTTTGTGTTCCAAAAGCTTTTTTAGTAGGGATTCCGTGATTCGAATCAGATCCACAAAAGACTGTCAAGAACCTTGATTGTATCGAGTTGAACAAATCCTTGAAAATTCCAAAATAGCGATCAAAAATGCCTTGAACCAGTGGCCATGGCAGCAGATGTGGAACGACGAGGACCTCGGTCAAAGCACGCTGATCGAGGCCCATGGAAACTATGCAGGAGGTTGAAACAGCCCCTGGGAGCCCTGGATTGGGAAAAGGAGGTGATTTTGATATGGGCGAATAGGGCCAAAATGGCAGAGCCTTAAGCACCTGGTCAAGTTGGGAGCCAAAGAACCACGGGAAGAGAAGCAAAAAAAGCGTTAAAGGACAAAGGCGGGACCTGCACTCTGGAAAATTGACAATTTTGATCGGGGCACCCTTGAACAGTAAGAGGTTTTGGAGGAGAGTGAAGCAATCCTACTCAGCGATTGATGTGTGGTAGTGGAGGTGAGAGAAAAGCCATTGTGATCGTGCACTATTGGTCGAGCAAGTCAACCGTGCTCGACGTGTTTATGAGGTTGGATCTAGAGGAGCCCAAATCAGATGGCTGAGATTGTACCCGATAGAAAGAAGCAGAATCCTCAGGGAATTGAACCGCGATTTAAAGAGATTTGGAATCTTTCTGACCGCCACACTGGAGAAAGAATGTATCCACGACATAACAGAAGAAATGAACCGATGAAGCATGCTGGCACTAGTTAGATGGAGACATGTGGCACTTCCCAAGCATTCATGTTGACGCCGAACAAGGAACTCCAAGCACAGCTATAGAAGGTGAATCGCCACAGGTGGGAAAGGAACTGAATAGACATGGGGATCGAATGGTTAAAGCCATGAATAGAGGTAGTTGAAGAAGAGAGGATTGAGAGGAGTCCAAGCGACCAAGAGAGACAGTGAACAGTGAACCCTGAGAGGAGGACTAAACATGGAGAAAAGTAAGGCCAAGCAAAGGGGACAAAGGGCCGAGCTGGCCACATGCAACATTGAGCACTAGAGAGCTTGAAGATTCAAGCCTTCCCATAGAGGAATCTATCCGGACTGAGCATCACATTTGACTCTTTCCACTGTAGACCAAGGGTCACAGAGATGGTAGGAAGAAAAAGATTATGTGAACTTTGAGTGGCTCGGGGAATCCAAGGACCACCCTACCTAGCAAAATCTGCTTCAGGAGAACTCACATTGAGTCCTTGTATTGTAATTTCTCTGCTGTAAGACACAATAAAACAAGGCCACCACTAAAGTTGGATTGGAGACGTAGCCCTGGAGAATAGGGTGAACTCCTTATTAAAAAAACTATTTCTGTCTTTGAGTTTGTTACTGTATTTCTCTGTTGTCTTTCCATTTAAATGTTTGTGTATTGACAATATCATCGATCTGTTATTTCAATAACACATAACAATTAGCACCACATGAGTCTATAATACCTTTTTTTTAATAAATCTTCAGCTGAGGTCAGTCATAGGGTGATTATCAGATCATGAAATGTGTATGCATCACTCACAAATTTCTCCAAATGATAACTAAGAAATATCTCCCTTACACATCAAATTGAGAAGATCAATCTACTCATCTTTGATGGATTTTAATAAGATATAATTCAAATTTTCTTCATCTAGTTCATACATTTTGGCCACTTTAAAATTATAAGCAAATATTTAAATGAAATATTCAACATTTTCATCTTCTTTCTGCATCATTTTAAAGACTCCACCCTTAAGATTGTGGTCCATACACTAATCCCTATATTTCTCTAAGAATTTAGTTTTTATTTCTTCCCATGTTCTTATAGAATGTGCTCCTAAGTCCATCAACCATTTTAATGTTACATCCTTCAGAGTTGCTAGAAAAAATTTCAACTTTTGAGGGTCAAGAAAGTAATCATAAGATCTGCACAAGACTTCAAACTCAAAGAGAAATGTTTCAGGATCCTCACTTCTTAATGCATGAAAGTTTGTAAGAATGGAGAGTGGGATGCTTTTCATTGTGGCTACTGTAACTTCTTCAAGGATAGTAAATCCAAAAGGTTATGAATCTCCTCTATGTCCTCCTCTTCCTCTTCGTTCACCTCTCCCTCTTCCTCCACCTCTATTTCCTCCTCTTCCTCCTCCAATCCTAGGTTCTTCACCATTAACATGATGTGCCTCCCCTTCCCCTTCTCTAGCCATTGTAGATTCTTCAGAACTAAAATAGGTTTCTGAAGTTCAGTTTTCTAGTTCTTCTTCTAGCTCTTCTACTTCTAATCCTTCTACCAATGGTAAGTTAAAATAATTTTCTTCCTCCTCTTCTTCACTAGGGATCTCTAGCTCTTGTCCTAGAAGTATTTCTCTAGTTGAAGATAGGAAATCTACCCCTTTTGTTTGCCTAAAAATGATAGAATATTAGTTTGAGTGGGTGTTGTGGCACTACGAGCTCATGGTGGGGTGAGTGATGTTGTTGGAATTAAACTTTTACCTCTACCTACAAATCTACCTCTAGAATCTCTTTCCCTATGCATATCATTTTTGTTGATTTTTTTATTTTAAATAAGAAGGAAAGACTCCTAATTACACTTTCTCGATAAATGGCAGAAAAATGTTTGGTAATTTAACTAACTTTAAATTACTTGCATAAATTATGGACTAGCGCTAGTAGGCTAATGAAGTATAAGTGCATTGTATGTGCTAGAAGTCCTTGGTTATTTACACCACTAAATTAAACTGATTTATCGAAATATAGATTCTAAATTGACCTATTGGAATGCACATTAGTAGAGGAATTATTCCTATAAAATAAAATCATCACAACCTTTTATCAAAGACTACCTATGGAAAATCTCACACTATACGTCAAAAGAAACTTTCACAACTCTCCATAAAAGTAAATCAATACCTACACCTATGAAAACTAATTGCACTCTTATAAGAACGATATCTAGTTATGAAATCCACACAACTTATGAAAATATCAGATTTATAAATCAATCTCACACTTGTAAAATGAAATTTATTTAGAAAAACACACACTCTCTCTCTGCGATATGTCTAAGTTATGCTTTGAAAGAAACTCAACATCAGCTTATCCATCATAATAACACACTCTTGAATAAAAAACAAAAATGAATTGAAAATATGTTCTCACTTGCCAAAAATTGTAAGTCACTCTTGCTGGAAATAAAACCTATAATCAAATCCTGTGTTTTAAAAATTACAATTTTAATCTAAATCCAAACTCTCATTGTTGTTATAATTGCTTATTCAACTCAATTCCTGTGCTCCTAAATCAATAAAGAAAATCAATTAACAAGTCAATCATACTACCGCTATTTAACTCAAAAATCAACAAAGGAAAACATTCTACATGATGCATCTAGAAAATAAGATTACAAAATGATATAAGAAAATTCCAATTAAAAACATAAAAGAACTTTACTACTTTAGGGGGCCCTCCACAAGCAAATGGTCACGAGATCCAATTGAAAAATAAACCATGCATCAAAATAAGAAGGATTCTTTATGATTGAATTGAAAAAAGAGTTCTTAATTCTCATTGTTGCATAAAAAAACTCATTGTGTTTATGCTTGTTTACAAAGTCTTTTTATAAAGCCTGTTGTCAGCTCAATTTATTGTGTAAATTAATACATGTATTTTACTATAAATCTAGGCTGGTAATCTTAGAAGCAAACCACAATTTATGGATTTTTGGATCAAAACTAATATAGAAGGTAGTTATGAGAAAATAAGTGCATATTAAAAATATAAATCATTATACATAACTAAGAATGGAAATACATATTATAAATATAAATCACTCCTCACAACTTAAGCAAAACTATCTAAGTCTATTCCATAAAGGCATGTATTATTGGTTAATGATATTAGGCTATTTTAGAAAAACAAGGAAGAGGCTCTCTCAAAGAGATCTAGTTGTCCTTCCACACTAAAGATAATTAGTAAAAGGAATCAATATTCACTTAACATATTCCATAATATGAATTCTCATTAAAGATGTTTACAAATATTTACAAGAAATGAATATAATAAGCATGGAGAATTAAACTAGCATATGCACAAATATAAACATGATACAACAAAGTGCACCTAGCTTGGACTGGGGCCCTCCAACCTTGTTGGTACACTACTAGAATACTTAGCTACAGTAACTATTCAATCCAACAGACACAAAGAAATCATGAAACAAAAGCTTTGTCTTCAATTATCTTAAAAATAATAAGTTTGTCTACATAACTCTAACTATGAATGGCTCTGTTTAAATAGGAAAGATGATAACCATGTAAGCTAAAAAGTATGAAACAACCATAACTAATGTTATTCCACTTGATTACGTTGAAGCCATCCATAATTTACAAGAAATATGGAAAAAATCCAAAAATATCCTAAAGTTGCCCCGTTTTAATAGATATTTCTAGGTGACAGGTCAAGTTTGACCAGCTTTGATTGAGCCTGTATTTTCTCATTTTGACCGAGCCAATAGTTGTTCATTAATCCTTGGATCCTAATATCTCCAAATATGTATTTATATCAAGCCCAAGTGTCATGCATATATCACTTTAACATATATATTACGCGAATTTCCAATTCTGTCAAAAAATACTCTTAAAACCATTTTTTTGCAAAAATATCCGAAAATTTGAAAAACATAATTAATTTACCTGAATATGCATAATAAGATTAGAATAAGGCATATATGGATGATGTAAGGTGGATTGTGATGGAATGTAAGTGGATTTAAGCAAAATTGCTCAAAAGAGAGGGCCAACACCCATATCATTAAATGTTCAGAGCTTCATTCCTAACTTCACTTAACAAAATACTAAAATTAACTATGAAATATATCATAAAGAAATTCACTGATGATTTTATATTTTCAAAGAAAATTGTTAGGCATATATATCGTTCCTCTCTCACCTGTTATAGCTGATAGAGTTGTCTTTTCCCTTTGACCATGTAACTGGAAGCCTCCTTCATCAATCTGGTTCATGAAGGTAGGAGGGAATCCTTGAGTGCATTTATTTCCACCTTTCCATATACTTGGTTCTCCAGCTCGCACCTTAGAACCTATGAAAAAATGGACTTAGTTTTAGAATCAGACATTAGGTTCACAATCATCCCAATCCAATAGCTGAAAAAAATATTAGACTAATAATAAAGAACATTTTTAACTTATGAAATACAATATTTTTATATACCTACCATGCCATAGATTATGTGATTTTTTTCCCATTAAGTGATTATACTAATAAAAAAGGAGTAAAATAATTGTAAAAAGGTTGTCAAAAATAAGCAATTATGAGGCTAAACATGGAGAACGCTCTAGAAGCCTTGTAATTGCTTGGGTTGAGTTACTAGTCCTAAAATCCTCTGTTGGAAAAATTATCACAAAGCCTTCTATGTGTTGAGTAACTAGTCCTGGAATCCTTGGTTGGAAAATTTCTCTAGAAACCTGATGACAACTATGGGTTGAGTTACTAGTCTTGGACACCTTGGCTGGAACAAACATTGTAGATCCCTCGACAAAATTGGGTAGAGACTCATCTGGTGAAGGTTAGTGATGTCTAACCATGAGGTGGAATCACTAGTTTAGGGTTGAGATGGTTTAGACTTTGGAATCCTAGGATGGTTTTGATTAATTCATTTTATGATCCCACATTCATGCTTGGAAAATGGCATAGGGGTGACTGGACAAAAGAAATATTTTGTTTAGCCTAGTATATTGTTAGGTTGTTTGTGGAAGTCCCACACCTAGTATCATCAATTAAAGCTCTATTCTCCTTGGTTTTTTATGAGTGAATATACTTGTTTATCTGTTGCTTATGTGCTTGTTATAGCATTGATATGTTTCTTGATTATATGTTCATTATGAGTAAGTTTTATGATAGAGAAAATGTATGGATCTCATCATGTTTTGGTTAGTAATTGAACGTATAATGAATATAGGGATGAATAGGTGGTAATTCACTTATTGCGATAAGGAAAAAATGCTTCTTAGTGATTCTCAGATAAGTGTGAGACCCCTATGCTCGTATCTGTTGTTTAAACCTGTAGAATGCATATTTGTGACATGTTTGATGAAATTCCAGTCATGTCTAGCATGGGCGAAATTAAGTCCTTATTCAAGAATTTTCATCTGTATCATTGTTTCAATTTTATTTTTCATTTTTGAAAGTTTCATGGATTTATGGGAGAAGCCTGAGCCTTGGCCATGATTAAGTGGCACAAAATCCAAAGTCACTAGCATAGAGCTACCTAGAAAGGTCTCCAATCAGATGCATGCCTTGCTGTGGGAGCGATTGGATGGTCCCTGTCACCTGCATGCCCATGTGAAGGGAGCGACTAAGGTTTTAGTATAGAAAAAATTCAATTTTTCTCAGGGACTAGTGATCTGGATGTTTTGGATGGCTGCTAGGTGTTTTGTTGCATGTATAGAAGGCCACGTTTTATGTGCCTCATCGATTCCACTTCCTTAAATAACACATAGGGAGTCAATTCATATCATGGTAACTCTTCATCACATGTTTACCTCAGTTGTCGAATTACATGGATAGATGTTAGAGGAGGGTGTTACAACAATGCAAGGCTTTATAAGTATTAATCATTCTACTACCATGCACTTGTCTCCGTAAGGGAAAATTGAGATGTATTTATATAGACTTGAGTATTTTAGTTATTGAAGAGAGAGCATGATGGAGGTGGCAAGAAGGATGCACATGAACATGTTGAATTTTTTGGAGTTGATTCACCACCATTTACTTGAAGAGAAAGGTGATATTGATATCATAGGTCTACATTGGCCAGGAGGAAGTCATTATTGGAAATACAAATTATATTACCTCTACTACTACAACCAGTGGCTTATGCCAAAATAAGAGCAGAAAATAAAAATCAGAAGAGAATGAATATGAATATATTCTTCTAATGTTCGTTAGAAGCTCTCATACTAGTCAAGCCCGAAATTTTGCACGCAAACGTTTTCTCTGTATTTTCTGCATCAAACCCATCAGATTTTAGGTGCCATATAATAATGTGCTAGATGGAAGAGGTGGAACACAAGGATTGTAATGCACGAAAGGAGACATTGGAGAAGGAACATCGATTTATTTCTCTTATACGAAGCATATTTGATGGAATATCAAATCTCATCCATTAGTTGAAAGGTCAACATGGGTTCATCCACCTAAGGTTGAAATAGGAAGCCTTCGGCTAACTATGTTGGAGTCCCTTTCACAATGCCTTCTTTTACATTGATCACATTGTGCAAAGTATAAATCCAATGAAATTTATCTCTCCACTCCACCTAATGATCCTCAAAGTGTGGATTTTTCTTTCTTTCTATGAAATACGAAGACACCTCTCCACTCCACACAAACACATTACATTTCAACTAGGAGAATATAATTTTAATTATCAGATTTAATGAACTTCATCATTGAAAATGAATGAAATTAAATTAGTAACCAAATTTATGTTTTCAAACAAAGATCTATATTATAACTTAATCGTCACTACTTTTAAGGCCATCAAAAGATGCACGTGTATTAATGAACCTTACAAATTGTGCATTGATTAAATTTACAACCTGTGATCTCTTAAGAAAAATAGATTCATTCAAACATCAAAACATTAAAATAAATGAAATTATTACATTTTTAAATATAGATACTCTCGATTTATTGCTATGATTTCTTTATGAAAATGTGTAGCTCATGTGCAAATAAACATGTAAACCAATAACAAATTAAAACAAAATTAATAATAAAATAAAGATGGTGCTATTTACTATTCTTATCTTGTAGTGGCTACAACCACCCTCCAAAATTTTGGCTTGAATGAAACTTTCAGAGCCTACCCTGGATCGTATGATCGATCATCCTTGGCCATGTATCGGTAATTTGATGATTTCAAGCTCCCCTCCTTGGTCCTATGAGTTGTATGTGTTCTCATCTTTATGTAGCATGTATCATCATTGAGCATAGGGATTTTTGTTTTTCATGCAAAAGAAATGTTGTTTTGCTTAAAGGGAATTGTGTGCATATGAGTGGTTGTCATCACATAGACATGTTTCACACTCATGACATGCACTCTTGTCATGAAGGTTGTTGTATTGAGAAAAGTATATCTTATACATTCTAAATGGTCTACGTTGTGTCACTAAGTGTCTCTGTGCAATCACAACTGAGTCCTATCGTCGTTTACATCTGTGTCATTGATATCACACTTAGCCATTTCCCAAGAAACCTATCCTCATTCAGTTTCCTGAAACATTTTACTTTACTTCTACAACCATCAAGATTCCTCCCTTGCCTGTTCAAACCCCACAACTCGCTGAGACCTAGCCAACACTGCTCTCTAAAAATGTTCAGAGGAATCGAGTAGCCAACACTTCTCTCTATAAATGAGCAGGGTTGTCTAGGTACCCTGCATCCAAAAATGTGTAGAGGTGTCCTCCCAGTATGCCCCATCCCATAGCAGTGCCCTGTGCCTCAAAGATATGAAGTATTTTCCAAGTTGTCATGTGAGTCTTTCATGTAAAAATGGCTCAAATGGGCCTCCCATGGCCTGATCTTGGTAGTAGTCACTTATTGCTAAAACTGCATTGATCCATCACTCAGTGGCTATAGGAAAAGAAAACATGTTGAGATCACTCCCAAAGAGTCAAGGAGAACAACCAAGTGACCAAGTAATTGTGTTATGAAACTAGCTCACAAAAGGATAGAAAATATAGATGAATGCCTTAGAGATAAGCCTCTTCAAGGGGACAACCTCCTTTACATTACACAAATGAACAATTCTTGGATGATACAAATGACAAGACCTCCTTTATATATATAGGAGTCTAAGGGGTAATAATATAATCAGAGTTGACATAACAATAATAATGTAAGGGCACAATAATAACAATAGTGGACTTCTATGGTGCACAATAATAACAATATGGGGACTACATGGGCGCAACAATATAATAAGGGGGTTGTACTAATAACAATAAAGGGTTAAACTAGTTGTGACCTAACATGCCCCTTTCATTCAAAAAGTGTTGTCCTCAACACTTGAGTAGTTCTTGATGCTTCTATATAAATTCTTGTCTTCCCATGTGCAATCTTCAATAGGTAAGTTCTTCCACTTTATGAGATACTCTAAAATTGATCTATTTCATAGCTATCAATTTCTCAGTTCTATGGCTGCTTCAGGTTCCAATATGATTTTTCCTTCCTTGTCAAGTTCTTGAAATAATGTTTGAACTAGGATCTTCTACAAGTTTTGAATGAGTTCCCACTCCTTTGGGCATATGGATATCTATAAGGCCTGATGTTTGGAGGAACACTTCCTAGAATCAAATGAATAGTATGATCATGATCACAAATAGGTGGGAGGCACTTGGGAGTGTCAAATACCTTGGAATGATTGTCCAAAATGTTTTGGAGATCTAGAGAAATACATGATTTGGATGTGGGATCCTCTAATGAACATAATTGTGCAATTTCACCGCATTTTTCTTTATTTAGAAGGTTTGTCATGATGTTAGAGTTGATTATCTTTCCTGGTTTCCCTTCGATACCCCTCAATTCAACTTCCTTTCCTTCCCAATAAAATTTCAAGAAAAGTTCTTGAAAATTAGAAGCTATCATACCCAAATATTATAGCCATTGGACTCCTAGAAAAACATCCACACCACCCACTAAAATGGAAATTATTGGGCTATTCAATACATATTATCCCATGGATAACTTGATATTATGGCAATTTCCAAAGCAATTTATGGTTCCTCCACTTGCAACCACCACTTAATACTCTGGTGCTAGATATAGGAAGCAATTCAATTTCTTGTCTATCTTACAATGAATCAAATTATGGGTACTACCCGAATCAATCAACACTATCACCTTTTTCTTCTTGATATGTCCTTCTATCTTGATAGTTTGAGGAGTGGTAATTTCTTCTCATGCATTACAAGATATGGTCGGGTTCATTTCTTGACGCTCGATGTGATCTTTCACTTCTTGAACCCTTTTATTCTTGATATGTGCTTCTAACTTGAGAGCTTGAGGAGTGGTAATCCTTTCCAATGCTCTACAAGATTTGACAGATTCATTTCTTCTTTCTATGGGGTGGGTTCTTGGTGTATGTCCTCTTCTTTTGATGTTTCCTAATACTTTTCTTTCTCCTCTTCATAATCTATGTAAAATAATTTCTTCTCAGCACACTTATGACCTTTAGTGTGTTTGCTATTGTTAGTGTTGGTATATTCATCCCTCCGTCAGAGATCAAATCCTCTTGTTTCATTTCATCTTAGGTGTCCCGCCTAGTCATTTGAATTCCATTAGGTGCATGGATCGTCTAATGGTAAAGGCTTTCCAATAATTTTCCTCATGTCCCTCATGTCATTTACCTGTTGGTTCATGTCTGTTCATTAAAAAGGCATATACAGTCTTCTTTTTTATCTAAAATTGCAAAAGGTAGTCTTTAGGGTTTCAGTGTCAAGTAGGTCTAGGGTTTCATTAGGGCTTTGTCAATAAATGCTTCAAAGTCTCCTATAATTACCAACGTTCCATGATGAGGTTTCATCATCGATGCATTTCATCGACAAGTGTTCGAAAATGTTTTTTTCCTCAAAACTCTGTTTTGAGGAAAAAACAGAGTATTTAGCCTTTATTGTAGTAAAATCATGTAAATTTTGTTTTCTTTATTGCAAATTCCTTCATCTACAACCTGGTTCCTTTCCTTAGCCTAAGAAGCTCCAACACTTGCAAAAACAAGCAAAGTTCAGCTCATTTAGTTCATCACAATTCCAAAAAGGTGGTCACAAAGCCAAAAAGGTGAAAAAGTCCAAAAAATAGAGTTTGAAATAAAGTCATTTTAAAAACCATTGGAAAGTGGGTTCCATGAGCTAAAATCTCAAAATCTCCTTGTTTATAAGCCATTTCTTCATTTCAAGAGTTCATTTGGAAAGTGGAAACAGGGCAAAGATATTTTGGGATGAGCAAAGCAAAGTTGGAGAAAATCAGTCAAAAACTAGAGGCGCGATGCATTAGGCATGCTGCGCGGCGCATACAGCTGAGAAGCCTGAAACTTGCCAAATTTTACCAAATTTTTCCCCAAATCATTCGAAACTTGTGGATTATCACTCGTTCAAGTAGATTAGCCTTATTTCACTACTTTTCATCTAAATTTGATTGTGTTTGTTGCATGGTGAAGTGTGTTAAGGAAAGCAAACCCTATCTCTTCAAAACTTGCAGAGGAGATCGCTACTAGGGTTTTGTATTTGGCTGTTTTTCTCACTCCCTTATTGCATATTTTCCTTGATCTCCTTATTCCCCAATTTCACATACCCCTAATCCGAAGTTCCCTTTCCCAAAATCCCAAATGTACCAAACCCTAGTCTCATACTTAAAATTCCAAAACCCTAATGACTGTCCCAAGAACTTCATGTCACCATTTGGTAGAACGTATCATCATTCATAGGGTTTTCATCATCATGCCAAGTTCCACTGGGTCATTTTATGCCTTGTTCATGCTTCAATTGCGTCTAGGTAAGGTCATTTCCCTCTCTTAGGGTTTTGAAGACAATTTCTCTTGGATGGTCAAATCATCAGAAAAACTTGTATCCTGATGTTCATACACCTTTCCCTATCCTTAATGTACTTTATTAAACACTTCCGATCACTGAGATCCCTCAAATTCTTCATTTTTGCACAAACCCTAGTTTCTTGCTAGAACTTGACAATTTCCTAGGTTGGGAATGTGTTTAGCTATTTTTGACCCCTTCCACTCACTCAATCTTCAACATTACACTTTC
Organism: Pinus taeda; assembly: GCA_000404065.3. NCBI lineage: Eukaryota > Viridiplantae > Streptophyta > Pinopsida > Pinales > Pinaceae > Pinus > Pinus taeda. Next base: position 88,908 of record APFE030518133.1, on the reverse strand, counting down.
CCCTACTTCCTGACATCCCTCCCTACTTCCAAAAATTTTCTCAAGAATTTAGAAGCCCCTTAACCCCTTTATTTCGTTTCGTTTCAACAAATCCCCTGTTCCACACATAGGGGTAGGTTTTACTCAAATGATGTTTTTGAGAAATAAAAGATAAATTTTGGAACACTGAGAGAGGTTTTTATCCATAGTAGTCCAATCAAGAAAAAACTCCTTCACATTTTACACAGGTGTCGTGGTTTTATAGAAATGTCAAAAATACAGTTGCCTCAGGAGAATTGATTCGCCTCTAAAGTGAGCTTGGGAAAATCAAGTTTTCTCCTAGCTCTGTTGGCCAAATGACTTGCTTGATACATCCAATGATAACGAGATACAACTATATTTCCAATGAGATATCATGAGATAAATTTTGGGTTGAGGAAGACCTTCAAAAGTTGACTGCAACAACACTTTTCCTTGAGGCAGCGTCATTTCGCACATTTTGACCAGTCTTGGGAGATTTGACTTTTGATAGGGAAAATGAAGTCCAAATTGAAAAATTAAAGTTGATTTCGAAATTAGATTCAATAGGATTTCCAACGAGCTATCCTGTGCTCAATTTGGACCCCTATAAGGTCCTCACATCTGTTCTGCAATACAGCACTACGCATAGAAATTTTTAACACAGGGTTTTCTGCTCTATGCGCCAAGCTACGTGGCGCTCACTTTTGCTAGAGGGATCCAAATCACAAAAACTTTCCATTTCTAGATTTTTCATGAAACTTTATTCTTTCCTACCTATGGTCAAGAAATTTGGGCATGTTTTGAGCCCTCAAAGAGGTCAAAAACACTCAAAAACTGACCTCACTACCCATATTTTGACACACAGGAATCAGCCTTGGGAGTTTGAACATTTGGGGAGGGGGGGGGGGAATTGACACCAAATCTAGAAATTCCACTTGGGTTGGAGATTAGACAGGCAGTGATTTCCAAAAAGCTATCATGAGATCAATTTGGGTTTCAGGAAAGGCCTCAAAATTAGCTCCAAATTTGCACTATGCATAGATATTTTGGGTGCGGCGCATAGAGATTTTTGGCCTATTTTTCACTCTTCAGCTCAGAATTTCGACCAGTTTTGACTAGTTTCACTTTTCGATGTTAATCTTGATCTAACTTGATGTAATTTCATGACCATGATGTAATTTTGGCACATTTTTACTTTCTTTAGTAGATTCATTCACCAAAAGGTGAAATGTGAGTGAATGAATGAGTTTCCTAGCATCTAGAGGCAAGTTCTTTGTTTGCCTATTTTTCAGCTCCTTGTTTAGATGTGGTTGAGACAGCTCCTAGAATGATGAGCTCAAACCCTAGAGGCATGGGAAGGATTTAGGCTTCTCTATATCATGTAATTTCTCAGTCATTTTCAGGGTTGGACACTCGGGATTGCTGGGCACTTCATTGTACATTTGATTTCTGCATTTTTGGCAAAGGAAAGACCAGGGTTTTGCAACACTTGTTGGGATCCATGTGGCTCTGTGTTTTGATGGTGTTTTTCTTCATGTAATTTTAAGTTCATTTATGTTTTATGTATGCCATTTCCCTTCTCTTTGCTTCTAAAACGAAACAAATTGTGTGACAAAGGTAGAATTCATTAGCTTATGCTACTTTATCTTAAACTTTGTTTAGTTTTACATATTTTCATATGTTTGGAGAGGATTCTTGCAGCCTCTTGCCCTCTTCATCTCCTCAACAGTCTTTTCTATCCATTAATTTAATCTAAAGCATCAAAACTACTGCCCACCTTGCCCCAACTAGAACTCAGCAAAAATTTGGCCTCATCCCTAGACACAAATTTGCCTTTCCCTTTTTTCCAACAAAATCTCCGAAAAATCAAATCAAATCCTTTCATTTCATACCTAGCCTAAGATCAGTTGTTAAACTATTCATCTCAAGCCCCATTAATTATCTTCAGCTGAGATTAACCCAGAGAGAGCCCTCTCCTGTCCTCGTAGGGCTAGCTACAAGGATGAGCGTGGTTTGATGTGGACCTAGAATCTTACCTTTTCAGCCTGAGGTAAATCTAGGCTCTAACAATTATCCCAATTGTAACAAAGCCCTTTTTCTCTTTTTCTTCCAACTGTTGTGGTGTAAACCTTGTAGGTTGTGGAAAGCTAGGATAAAAAACACTTCCATAATTATATTCATCAGTGGTGGGATTCCTTGTTTCCATAATTTCACTTTCAATTTTTTTTTCCATCCTGAATGCTTTCTCCAATGAACCAGGTTCCGAAAGACGAAGCTCATGTTGAATGTTATCCTTTAAAGTCCCTATGAAGAAATCAACCATTTTCTTCTCTAGAATATCATTTACCCTTATATTCACTTTTTGGAAGTCCTCAATGTGCTCTACCATTCAACCCTTTTGTTTGAGATTTATAAATTGGCTAAAGAAGGTGCTTCTCTTTGTATCCTCATAAAGTGCTATCATTTCCACCGTGAAAATTGACCATGTGACAAGTGGTTTACGAGAACAAAGCCCTTTATACCATAAAAATTGATTCGGTCCTAAGTAATTAGATGCAATACATACCTTTCGTAATAGTGGTACACCATGTAGATCAAAATATTTTCTCCATCTATAGTATCCAATTTATCAGATCCTTGCCATCAAAATTCCTCATCTCTCTTTTTCTTTATTTTACGAGCTTGATTTTGAAATGACCATAAGTCTGTAATTTTTTATCTTCTAGTTCTAAAAGTGTGACCTGCAGTAGCCTTCTGTGTTCTCTTGCTAACCCCGCAAGTCTGATCAATATTGGATTTTGCAAGGAAGAGTTATGACAAATCTCCCATGATGACCTTATTATAGACTAGTTTAGTAGAGCGCAAGTGTAAGAAGTGCCATGTATCACTGTTTCAACCTTAGGATCTGAAAAATACATCTAGAAAACTACAGTCCATCCTCTTTCTATAACTTCTTACGACATTCCAATCTGATGCTCGGAGCAAACATTATGATGAGTTTTCCAAGGTCACCTATTTAGAATGTAATTTGGGAGTCTACAAAAACCCTAACTTCCTAAGATTATATCTTAGAAAATATAGTGAGACAAGATCTAAAATTTGAAACCAAGTATCACCAAAATTGTGGCTCAAATGGGTTTTAATTTCAGAGTCTGAAGCTTCGTAGAAAAGGAATTATAGAGAAAATTCCACGATGAATTGTTTGAGATGGAATTCTCAAGTTTTCAAAACCCCTAACTTCCTTAGATAATATCTCCAAAAATATAGCGATATAAGATCTAAAATTCAGACATGAGCTTGCGAGAGATTTCTTCCCAAATGGGTTTTTTTTTTAGCTTCTCAAACGTTGCAAAGGAACAATTATAGCAAAAATTGCATGATGACCTGTTTGGAGTAGCGAAGCCCTAGACTCCAAAACTTTGATACCAAATGTTATGAAACCAATTCACAAAAAGATAGAAAAGATAGCTGAACACCTTAGAAATAAGCCTCTTTGAGCGGGAAACCTCCTTTACATTACACAAATGAACAGATCTTGGATGATACAAATGACAAGACCTCCTTTCTATATATAGGAGTCTAAGGGTTCATAATATAATCAGAGCTAACATTAAAATAATAATGTAAGGGCAAAATAATAACAATAGTCGGCTTCTATGGTGCATAATAATAATAATATGGGGACTTCATGGGCACAACAATATAATAAGGGAGTTGTACTAATAACAATAAGGGGTTACACTAGTAGTATAGGGACCTAACAAATGGAAAATATCAAGACCACATGCAAACTCTATTAGATGCATGATCATCTTGAGGGTAGGTATGATAAGTATAGAACACCTTTTGAAGTACACCTCTTAGTTGAGTTTGCAGGACTACTTGTCATTGTAATATCATCCTATCCTTAGTAACATGCATGTGTGCAAAGCCAAAGAATTCATCTCACATGTTTCCTCTACATGTCTTGCTTTCTTTTCACTCATTTGACTAACTATCATCTTTGGCATGTTGATTTCTATGTCATGTTTGTGAACCTATTCTGGTGATGTTGAATATTTGTGTTTGAGTTGTGTTTATTATGTAAAAATCCATCACACTCACACATGATGTTGTGAGAACTATCGTGCAAGTGTCGTGATAGTCATCCGAAGGTCTATTCGAGGTATCACACTTGTCTCTTTCACCATTAGACAGTCACGTAGTTAGTCACACTGAGGATATGTTATCTTGTTGGTTTGAGGTGTCTTGTCATTGAGTCATGTTGAGTGTATGTTTGCAAGGTCATGTATTCACGAGTTCACTCACTCACACACTTAGCCATTTTTCTGAAATTTTGTTGACTGGACCACCCTCGATCAGTCAAACCTCTGCTAATTTGCATTACATAGCCCCAAACCTCAGTGATCATGCATTGCTACCCAAAATATCACGAGGTTTAAGGTTGCTTGTGAGGTACTCTACACTACGCAATCCTATAATCATCCCAACTAAGTGTCACCCAGAACAATGTAGAAGTTTCTCAACAAGCCATCTCAATATATGGTACCTGCTAGCAAATATATCAAGCCTCCCGCTAGTCAACCAGAGAGTTTGAACCAGTAGTGACCCTGAGCTTCTCTCCTCTAAAAAATTGTAGAAGCTACCAGCATGACCACCTCCACTAACTGAAGAAATTGGATAGATAAGAAGGATATGCACTTGGTGCTTGTCACTGCACTATCCTCGAAATTTGCATAGTTTTTTCAGCAAGTCACACTATCAGCCGACTTGTTTCTCCTCTAGAAAATTGTGTATTTTTCATGGGATATCCTCTAGCTACGTGACACCCTAATCAACCTAGAAACTATGTAAATATGTCCTCTAGGCCATCCTCCCAGTTTTGTGTTGTTTGGGCTAGCAAGCTCTTGCAACCCGCTGCCATCCTTCCCAAAGAACCTGTGTAGGTTTCACTACGACTGTCCTCCCTACTACCTAAATTGCCTCCCTACAAAATTTGCACAGATCTTCCTGTTAGCCAAGCCAAATCCCATGGATAGTCACCATTGATCCGGACTACCCATCTCAACCTCCTAATCACCTTTTCACAATTTTCCTTGTTAGCGCTGAGAGCCCGCATCCTGCTTGAAATCTGCTATGTGCAATTTCAAATCCTTGTCCTCTCTCCTAGTCACCTACACTAGAAAACGAAAGATGACGCATCATAGTAGATAAGGATATTTCTTCATTTGATGTCATCTTGTCATGAGTGAATACAGATACAAGTGCATGGATGAGACATGGCGTGACAACAAATGGGGTGAATAAGGAATGCAAGCTACAAGACTTGCTCGTGGTGGGATGAACACATGAAGCATACCAAGTAGCAAGTGGAGGAGACACATGCACATGGATGCAACATCAAGGAAAAACTAAGAACATTGAAGAATTCACACACATTTCCATATGTCGATGAAGCTATGATACACCAAAAGCACACTCATCACTTAGCAAAAATGCAGCTCGACATGGGCACCACCATCAGCGTGAACATACCAACATTATCGTGTTGAGTGATGTCAAGAGTCTTCTCGGCCACATCAGTGTTTTGGGTCATACTCTTGTAATCAATGTAATGTAATGTCGAAGTCTAGAAGACGCACATGTAAAGTCTTAAGAGTCTTGTAAAGTTGAATAGTCATGTAATTCAAACAATCATGAGGGAAGTTGCATAGTCACAAGGGTCAGTTTCCCCCTTGGCTATATACCCCTCATTTGTACATGAAAAATATATTTCACCTTAGTTCCTCCCACATAGCCTTGAGAGTCTGTAGCATTTTCTTTGGGGAGTGAGTAGTGGCTCCAATGCCCTACTATCTGGGTTAGTGATGTATGGTTTACCGATGTGTCTTGGAAGTTTTGCTTAATTCAGAAGCCTGTTAACATACCAACATGTTTTCACACATGTATTGTATTAATTTGTAAGACTACTGTTTGGACGCTTATAATGCATGTTGTTTGAACCTTTATTAACACATTTGAACTATTTCAGTTGTTTTAGTGCATATGATGTTGGAAATGTGTTGTATCATATGTTAATGTTTTCTCGCCCATGTGAACTATTCCGCGAGACACTCGATAACTTCATTTTCGTAAAATTTTATAGCAGTTGTCGCACTCATGTGGACTATTCTACTAGGTGTTGTATGTGATATCTTCTCACCTTTTTTTGTGACCACTACATCCATGTGGACTACTCTGCCAGAATTTTCACATGTCCTATTGTGTTGTGTGTCTCTAACAAAGTTACGACTATTCCCTTTCAACTTGAGACTCACTATCAACCTATCCCTCTGCAGTGAAAGAACCTTGACACAAGTGACACTAAGAACTCACCAAGTATGTGAACCTCATTGTTTGAAGACAAAGCAATCCACTCTCATGTGTTGACAAACTAGATCTAAGGGAAATCTTTAAGATAATGGAAATTGGACCATCATACTAGATGGGCCTCCTACACCAAATTTTGTAAGGTCTAGTTGGGACTTCATACCGGGGAGGTCCCCTAAATGTTTTTGAGTCCAACACCATCGACATTTATGGTGCTATAAGGAGGGAAAATGACAAGCTGAGTCCTCACAATTTGTTTTTCATCTCCGCATACTTTTCATGACTAAACACATAATTTCTCTTCCGGAGTGTAAGTCTTATGGAAACAACTTTGAAATCTAAGAAGAGATCTAGAGTAACTTGTCACATAAAACATATGATGGTGGAGGCCAAGTAGCCTTGGTTAGACAGACAATTGGTGTTGTAGGCTCCTGAAAAAGGCATAAAATATTTGAATATTACACGACTTGTGTGTTGTTCGCATACACGCTTTGAGGGAACCTATTCCATTTGTGTGCCACATTTCACAAAAAATCTATTCACTCTTTCCATAATCTAATTGCAGAGACAATTCGTGCTTTTAATAATTTTGATCATAAAGAAACCAATAAATAAATTTTGGAATTAATAAAATCACATGATGAATTCGTTAAACAGTTTTACATCAGCTTGCATAATCTTGCATATCAATTTCCCCAAGATGAAATTGGTTGGGAATTCCTTGATTGAAGATTTAATTATCTTGCATATCGATTTCCGCAAGATGAAATTAATTGGGAATTCCTTGATTGAAGATTTAAGTGTCTTCTTTCCATATTTGAAAATCCATAATTCTTAGAAAAGTTAAAACCTCACTCAACATAATTTCGTGATGGAGTTGCGTAATCACAAGTGGCCACAGTTGTTGTCACAAGTGACTATCTACCTTCCCCTCATAAAACAAGTGACTATCTCCACCCACACAGAGTGATGTGGATGAATGCGCGTAGATGTCTATTCAATTGTCACATCTTTCCACCCTCACTACTCTTAGTTTCTACGTAGATTTGGTTGGGAAGCCCATTGGTTTTCACATGCATTTGTTACTTAACATTTGTTTTCATCTTCTGGTGATCCTTCAGATTACATTGTCTTATTTTCTTCCATTCTAGACTCCACATGTGTTGTGAATAAGGATCGATCTATCGATGAAGTTGATGTTGTACAATAAACATATGCTATTATTAATGAAGAGTGTGTGTGAGAATTTGAACATGAACTCACGTTAAAGGATGGCCTCCTTTTGTTTGTGCCTCCTCCACTTTTTCCTGAAATCTCTGGTGATTCTTCTATCTTTTAGTTTCCTTGTGTAACTTCATCGATGGATGCATCTACTTTTGATCATTAAAAGAACACACCCAATGTTAGTCTATCATTCGATAGTGGAAAGGAAAAACCTTTCATTGAGAATCCACTTGAATTTTCATCTACCTTTTCTGGAAATACAGAGGGTGAACATCTTTGCTTCTCATCTACCCATCCATGTGATTCATCAAATCATAAGGATGTCGATGAACATCCTGAATTTCCTAATTTTTTTTTTTGTGATCTCTGTACTTCTTCATTTGGTCACAATGTTGATTCACTCATTGTTAATTTATCTAAGCCACTAGTCTCTAATGATCTATCTATTGAGGGAGTGCAAACCCTGCAGGCTATCAAGGCACTTTAGCCTGGGATGATGGATATGTTAGGCACTCAGTGTCCTAAGGTTAATTCCACTTCCGATCAGAAAATTTGTGAAACACCCAAGTCTCCTCATCACTCATCTCTATGCACTAAAGATCAATCCAACACATAGATTTTGCTTTCTCCACCGGAATCACATGATCCCATCGCTCATGCATTGGAGGAAACATACAATGAAAAAGCACACTTGCAAGGCATAAGTTCTATCTCATTCTCATGTTTTCTTATCTGCCAAGGTCAAGAGAGTGTGCATGCTTATCATCTGCACGTAATGTGTGACAACACCATGTTAAGTTTGCAGAATGTCTGTCTTGTGCATTCGCTCTTTCCTTTTATTTGGATGTTTTAGAACTGAGAGTGTGTTGTTATTAATTTTTAAATATTTCATGCTCACTAGTTTACATGAATATTTTGCATGCCTTTGCCAACATGGGCCAACCAATGTGTTGGTGGTTGCATTGGGGATATCACTTCATGTGAGTAGGCCCATGCACTATTTACCATAAGAGAGGAGTAGTATTTTCTTCTTTCTTTGCTTAATTTCTTTTTCTTTCACTTTACTTCTTCTCTTTTCTTTTTTCTTTTTTTTCTTGCTTGTACCCATAGGTTAACCTCTCGTGAAACCATGTTGGATGCTCAAGACAAGCTGGGAAAACCTAAGAGGAGCTGTACAACTATCAACATATGATTATATGTTGTCCTCTATCTTTATGAAGAACTCGTTGTCTTCAGTTGATGATGTCTTGATAGAAAATATGTTCTATTCAGAATGAGTCATGGTGAAAACACAAAGCTTGCATTGTTAACTAGTACCACCTACTCTAATCGGTTCTTTTGGGTTAACACTTGTTAGCTCAGTCAAGTAGAGTAAGGTGAGGGGTGGAACTTTAACAAGTATGTTAGAGGTATATGTAACATACTTCTCTGAAGGAACAACCTCTTCTGCTATTAATAAGTCGAGATCCCTCTTCCACCCCCGAAATAAATAAGTGCCTATGCATAGCTTTTTTAAAAATGTGAAAAAAATGAAAAATGAAAAATCATTAAGGCAAAAGAAGAGAAAGGCTTCATGTGTAGAGGTGACGTAGGTAACTCCACCAAGGTAATGACCAGGCTTGCTGGTAGTGGAGTGGTGCCTGTGCTCCTGCATGACTCTGCGGGGGTACTATCTAGGCTGCTTGGCAACAGAGAAATAATAAAGATGAAACTTCAACTCTGATAGTCATATTACTTGGTCATTAATATACCCCTCATCCCCAATCGAAATAACCAAGTTGACTTGGCTTGGAATCTGTGCTGATCGATCAAGAGCATGGAAGGTGCTACATCTTTCAATCAAGCTAGTGTGGAAACCACAATGATCAAAGAATTGAACGATACTTCTGGAAGGGTTAGAATCGCTTTTCATGAAACAAGGTCCATTAAGAGAGCTCAAGTTCTACTAGTGTGTCACCAAGTGTTGTAGCAGCTACAACCACCCTCCAAAATATTGGCTCGCATGAAAATTTTGGAGCCTACCTTGGATCTTGTGATCAATCATCCTTGGTCACTTATTGGTAAGCTGATGAATTGAAGCTCCCGTACTTGATCTTAAGAGTTGTCCACATTCTCATATTTATAAAACATGTGCCATCATTGGGCATATGGGTTGTTGTTTGTCATGCAAAATGAATAATTGTGTGTGTATGAGTGGTTGTCATCACATAGACATGTTTCACAGTCACATCATGCACTCTTGTCACGAAGGCAGTTTCATAGAGGAAAGTATGTCTTATACTTTTTGGATGGTCTACATTGTGTCACTAAGTGTCCATGTATGCTCACAACTAATTCCTACCAATGTTTACATTTGTGTCATTAATCTCACACTTAGCCATTTCCTAAGCAACCTAGCCTCATTCAGTTTCCCGAAATTTTGAACTTTTCTTCTGCAAATCATCAAGCTTCCTCCCTTACCTATTGAAACCCAATAGCCCATAGAGACCCAGCCACCACCACTCTCCACAAATGCACAAACCAATCAAGTAGGAAACACTACTCTCTAGAAATATGCAGAGTAGTCCAACTGCCCTGCATCTAGAAACTGCACAAAGGTGTCCTCCCAAGACACCCCATCCCACAACAATGTCTTGTGCCTCAAAACTATGTAGTGTTGTCCAAGTTTTCTTATCCGTCTTGCATGCAAAAACTACACAAATGATCCTCCCATGGCCTCATCCAAACATCAATCACTTTCCACAGAAACTACATTGATCCATCACTCAGTGATTATAGGAAAAGGTGACATGCTAAGATCACACCCAAGGAAGAAGGATCGAGAGACTAAGTAATGGAAAGATCAGGACCATATGCAAACTTCTTCGGATGCATGATCATCTTGAGGGTAAGTATGGTAAGTAAAGAATGATTTTCAAAATACACCTCTTAGTTGATTTTTCAGGACTTTTTGTCATTGTCATATCATCCTATTCTCACTAACATGCATGTGCGCAAACACAAAACATTCACTCACACGTTTCCTCTACATGTCTTGCTTTCTTTTCGCTTGTTTGACCAACTACCATCTTTGGCATGTTCATTGTTATGTCATTTTTTTGACCTTGTTATGGTGATGTTGAAGGTTTTTTGTTTGAGTTGTATTCACTATGTAAACATCTATAGCACTCACAGGCGACGTTGTAAGCACTGTCACACAAGTTTTGTCACAGTCGACTGAAGGTCTATCTGAAGTGTTGCACTTGTCGCTTTCACCATTAGACAGTCCTATAGTTAGTCACACTAAGGATACATTGTCTCATTGTTTTGAGGTGTCTTGTCATCGAGTCATGTTGGGTGTGTGTTCGAAGGTCATGTACTAACAAGTTCCCTCACTCACAGACTTAGCCATTTCTGTAAAATTTTGTTGACTAACCCACCCTCCATCTGTCGGACCACCGTTGAGCTACATTGTGTTGTCTCAGCCCTCAGTGATCATGTATTGCTGCTAAGAATTGCACAGAGCTTGAGGTTGCCTCCTAGGTAATCTGCACTTCGAAATATTGGAATCAACTCGACTGACTGTCACCCAGAACAGCCCAAAATATTCTCAACAAGCCATCTCAATCTACTTTTCCGGCTAGAAAATATATCCAGGCTCCCACTGGTCAACAAGAGAATTTGACTTGGTAGTGAACCTAAGCTTCACTCGAAAATATTATGTAGAAGATGGTAGCATGGTCATCTCCACTGAATGAAGAAATTGTACAGACATGAAACGCATGCACCCGGTGCTTGTCACTGCACTGTCCTCGAAATTTGTGTATTTTTGCAAGCTAGTCACTCTGTCAGCAGACCTGTTGCCCCTACTAAAAACTATGAAATATTCATGGGCTTTCCACTACCTACCCGACACCTCTCTCACCCTAGAAACTATGTAGAGATGTCCTACAGGCTAGCCTCCCAGTTCTGCACAATTTTTGCTAGCAAGCTCCCACAACCCACTGCCTGACTCCCCGAAGAATCTATGCATTTTTCACTGCTAGTGTCCTGCCTACTGCCTGCACTCCCTCCTTTGAAAATGTGTGTCGATCTATCCTTCAACTAAGCCAGATTCCACATACATACAACATTGACCCGGACTACCCATCTCATCCTCACAGTGATTTCTCTAGAATTTTCCTTAACAGTGCTCGGAGCCCGCATCTTGGAGTGAAATGTGTTGTAGACAATTTCAGAGCCTTGACCTCTCTCTTAGTCACCTGCACCAAAAAATGAAAGATGATGCATCACATTAGACAAGGATATTTCTGGATTTGATGTCATCTCGTCATGAGCGACTGTAGATACAAGTACATGGATGGGAAATAGCATGATGATGAATGGGATGAACAAGGAAAACATGCTAGAAGACTTGCTCACAATTGGACGAACACATGAAGCATACCAACTAGCAAGCAAAGGAGACACATGCACATGCATTCAACATCAATCAAACATTAATACCATTGAATACTTCACACATATTTCCACATAAAGGTGGAACTATTATACACGAAGTCCACACTCATTAATTAGCAAAATTGTAGCTCGACGTGGACACCACCACTAGCATGAACATACCAGCACTTTCATGTCGAGTTATGTAAGTAAAATAGTGATGAGGGAAGTCAAATATTCACAAGGGTCAGTGTCATCCTTGGCTATATATACCCCTCATTTGTATATGCAAAATACTTTTCACCTTGGTTCGTCCGACATAGCCTATAGAGTCTGTAGTCTTTTCTTTGAGGAGTGAGTAGTGGCTCCAATGCATCTTTATTAGGGTTAGTGATGTATGCTGTAGAGATGTGTCTTAGAACTTTCACTTAATTCAAAAGCCCGTTAAAAGGCCAACACAATTTCACACATGTATTGTATTCATTTGTAAGACTATTCTTTTGACGCTTGTAATGCATGTAGCTTTAACCTGGATTAAGATAGTTACACTATTTTGATTGTTTTAGTCCATATGTTGTTGGAAATGTGTTGTATCTGATGTTAAAGTTGTCTCACCCATGTGGAATATTCTGCTAGACACTTGATAGACTCATTTTTGTAACCTTTTTATAGTAACCATCAGACTCGTGTGGACAATTCCATTGGGTGTTGTTTGTGATTTATGCTAACATTGTGTTTGTGACTGCTGCATTTGTTTGGACTACTTTGTCAAAAGTTACGCATGTCCTCCTATGTTGTGTGTCTCTAACAGAGTTGGGACTATTCCCTTTCGACTTGTGACTCACTCTCACCCTATCCCTCTGCAGTGAAAGAACCTTGATAGAAGTGATGCTAAACACTCACCAGGCATGTGGATCTCATTGTTTGAAGACAAAGAAAACCACTCTCATGTGCTGAAAAGTAAGAGCTAAGGAAAGTATTTAAGATTATGACAAGCAAACCATCATACCAGATGGGACTCATACACCAAAGGGTGTGAGGTCTAGTTGGGACTTCATACCAGGGTGGTCCCCTACATGTTGGTGGGTCCAGCACTATCAACACCTTATTAAAACATTACATAGGAATAATACTTTTCTTGATAATTTTCTATGAAAGTGTGAAATAAAAAATCTATATCTTTTTTAATATCAGTATAGCCTCTCATTGGTTGTACCCTCTACCACCTCACCCCCTTGCATGCATCTTCTACTGCCTAACAACACTCTCAAGCATGACCAATCAAATTCTCTCTAATCCCTATTTCATTCCATCAACTTTGATTCCAATAGAAATGAAATTAGCTTACTCTGGTCAAAATTAATATTTATAATTTCAATTTATTATAGTGTATCAGTATGATGGTGTCCCTTTCGGCATGTGTTATTTTATGTTAGCATATTCGTCAAATTATGTTGTGTGCAAAACCAATGAAAGTCTTCTTTGCACTCTACATAATAATCAATCCTCGAAATGCAGAGGTGACTTTCATTGTGTGAAGTACAAAATCACCTCCACACAACCCAATTGCATTTCAACTATAAAAAAATACAATTTTAATTATCATCTTTAATGAACTTCAACATCAAAATTTAGAGACCTTACATTAATAGCCACAATTATGTTTTCACACACACAAATATATATTATAACTTAGTTGTTCCGATTTTCAAGGCCATATAAAGATCATCATGCATTGATTAACTTTACAACTTGTGATCGTCAATTCATTTAAACATCAAAATGTTGAAAGGAAAAATAAAATTTAAATTTTAAAATGCGGAGACTTTTGATTTATTGCTATGATTTTATTATCAAAATGTGTAGTTCGTATGCAAGGGTCTTGAAAGGAGAAAGAATCTAAAAGCATGAATAGGCCAATGACACTAACATAGATAACTTTTGAGTTTAGTCTCAGAGTGTCGTGATAATAAATTTCAAATAAAAATATTTCTTTAACTATTTATCCTTTCACAAAGTTCTTCTATCATCATTCAGATTGGTCTTGATGATGGATCCCTATGGGGATTTCAAACACTGAGACTAAGATCAAAAGAAATGAACCACAGATGCCTAAAATCCAAAAATAGATAACTTTTTTATGGTTTTAGTTTCCATGCATATAAAGAATTTTTCTCATTGCGCCAAGTATGGAGGTGTAGAGAAAACTTCATAGAATGAAAGTTTTTCACACTCTGTATACAACAATGATTTACTTATGTTGAGTCCTTTATAATTTTGGATCAATTATTATCACCTTTTATTTGAATACTATCGAAGTACATGGAGTTTCAAGACATGTCAAAAACTTTTTAACATTATGGGTTCCCTGGAATTTAATGCGGAAGTGCAATGAAAACATCTAAAGGCATAAATTACAATAGATTATGGAAACAATGGTTGAAACAAAACATTCAAAAATAGTTACAAAACATGGACTCTGCAATCAATTAATTAATGGTAAAAACAAGAACGATATTACATTGCAACTATTAATCTTGTCTTATATAACATAAATATCAATATAAACATTAAATCTACCAAAAAAATATTGGGTTGTTCACTAAAATAGCCAACCTTCAAAACAAATTCCCAAAAACGAAAAAAGAGAGAGTATCTTGGAACAAAAGATCCCTATAGCTAGTTATCTTTTCATGTGCATTTCTTGTATATTGCAAGTGCAGATATTTGTTAAGATAAGATAATTACTCCTGCATAAGGAGTTCACTAAACATAGAGAGTTAGTTAATTGAGTGATTGAGTGTTTGAGTGTTGAGTCAAGTTGAGCTAAGTGATAAACCACTTCGAGTGAGTGATTTCATGTAGTTACATGTCAAGATATTCTAGGCAATTAGCTAGTCGAAAAGGTTTAAATATCCTTCACCGGTTTCATTGTAATCATCACGTTTTGTGTGATCAATAGAATAACAACAACTCATGTTTTCTGTGAATTCATGGTTTGTCTCTTTAGCCTTTCCAACAAATTGGTATCAAAGTTAGGCTGCAAAGATATACAAAGAAAAAATTTGTAATAATCTGTGTGAGAGGAGTAAAAGTGCCCGCAACCATAATGTGTGACTGATTTTTTTTATAGAAAAAAGGTATAAAGTCCAACAAATTTAGCCACTGATTTCCTACAATCACTGGACTCCTGTACACACAGGTTTTCTTTGGCTCGACCGAAAGGCTTAGTTGAGGTGTGTTAATAAACTAACGGAAAACATGTGGTTTATACGAAAGGTTTTAAAAAAAAGTGAACCAAAGTGAAATTTGGTATTCACATTGATTTAAGTTTATGTGAGTGTTTTTAAAAGGCATTTTCATATATCAAAGGAACAACATGATTTTTTTTATTTTTTTTTAATTTTTTATTTTTTAATTTCGCGATTTATAAAGGTTTTGTTTTTATATTATAAAGATTTTTTTAAAATATTTCTTTTATATATATATAAAATATTTAAGGGATTTTAGAAAAGGGTGTTTTTCCAAAAAAAATAAAAAATTGAAGTTTTTTAATAAAATAAAATAAAAACTTAGGGTTTTTTTATTAAAAGAGTATATTTTGAAAATGAGTTTTACAAAGGAAAAATTTAAGGTTTTTTTTCCTAAAGATATAAAGATGGATTTTTCAAATTTCTAGCCCTAGTTCCCATTGTTTACAAGGAAATACTATGATGTGTAGGGCGTTAATATGGTGACCACGTTGCAGACACATGATGTTTGGGATTATGTCAAGTTTGGAAACAATGGGAAAGACTATGATGTGTAGGGCGTTAATATGGTGACCACGTTGCAGACACATGATGTTTGGGATTATGTCAAGTTTGGGTTTTCAGAACCTAAGAACAAAGAAGAACAACAAGCTCTCAGTAATACAAAGAGGGAAAAATGGAAGAAAGACAAGAAGAGGAATCCATATGTGTTGCAGCTTATTCAGCAGGGAGTGGACCAAGTAGTGTTCCAGAAGATTATGATCATGTGTTTAGCAAAACTAGCATGGGATACTTTGGCGACAAACTATAAAGGTATGCGCAAAGTCAATATTGTTAAGCTGCAGAATACTAGGAGAGGTTTTGAAAGTATGTAGATGAAGGAGACAGAGGACATAGATTCTTTCATGAATTGGGTCATAACTATTGTAAATCAATTAAATATTTATGGTGAAGATATAAAAGATCAAAGAGTGGTTGAGAAGGTCCTCATCTTTGTCTACCAAATTTGATGTTGTGCTAGCAGCCAGAGAAGAAGCCAAGGATTTGGCATCATTGACAGTTGAGGAGATGATGGGATCACTTCTATCGCATGAGCCAAGGGTAGACATAAATAAGGATTCCAATTTAGGGACTGCTTTCAAAAGTCAGGTTTCTATTTCAAGAGATAGAGGTTCAGACAAAAGTAGATAGAGAGGCAGAGGACAAAGTGGAAGATATGGTGGTCAGAAATATGGCCAAGAAGAGCATGAACATGCAAGTGGAAGTAACTACAAAAGCTTCAAAAATAATCAAAGAGTTGACCAGTCAAGGGTGAGATGCTATTATTGCAATAAATTTGGTCACTATGCTTTTGATTGCAGGAAGAAGATAGTTGATCAAGGGAACCAGAGAGATAATGTCACTACAGAGAGTAGTAACTCCATGTTCCTAGCTTGCCATACCATGCATGAACCTTCTGCTAATGTGTGGATGTTAGATAGTGGATGCAGTAACCACATGAAAGGTAATAAGGATTTCGTTGCAAATTTCGATCAATCTATGAAAACAAAGGTAAATTTGGGGACTAACAAGACTATGGAAGTAGATGGCAAAGGAGTGGTCAACATTTTGACCAAGCAAGGGGAGTCGAAGATAATCTCAGAGGTATATTATGCTCCTAGTCTCAAACATAATTTTTTAAGTGTTGGTCAATTGACATAGAAAGGATACAAAGTT
This sequence comes from Pinus taeda, assembly GCA_000404065.3. Taxonomy (NCBI): domain Eukaryota; kingdom Viridiplantae; phylum Streptophyta; class Pinopsida; order Pinales; family Pinaceae; genus Pinus; species Pinus taeda. The sequence continues at coordinate 71,929 of APFE030518133.1, read as the reverse complement.
ATCTTTCAAGGTCATGAAGTAGTCATATATGACAAGCCCCCAAGTAAGCAACTGATAGCAGAGGTGCAGATGACAAGGAACATAATCTTTCATCTAATTTTGAATTTAAATGGTCAGGTGAGTTCTTTTACAATTGCATGCTCTGATGATTATTGGTTATGGCACTTTTGATTTGGACACTTGCACTTTTTTGGTTTAAGATTGTTGCAGGAGAAACAAATGGTCAGAGGATTACCTTCCATCAAAGAACCTGCTAGTACTTGTGAGCATCAGATCTTTGGAAAACAACACCACAAAAGTTTTCGAAAGTGAGTTGCATACAGAGAAAATCAAACTCTTGAGCTAGTGCATACATACTTGTGTGGACCTATGAGGACATAGTCAATTGGTGGAAGTTACTACTTCCTAACTTTCATTGATGACTACAACATAAGGACTTGGGTTTACTTCTTGAAGCAAAAGTCTAAAACTTTTGCAAAGTTCAAAGAGTTCAAAGCCTTAGTAGAGAACCAAAGTGATCGACGGATGAAGGTGTTGAGCTCAAATCTTGGTGGAGAATATGAATCAAAGGAATTCCATTATTACTGCAAACAACATGGGATTAGAAGACAATTTACAAGTAGGTACACACTGCAACAAAATGGTGTAGCAGAGAGAAAGAACATGACAATTATGAACATGGTAAGAAGCATGTTGAAAGGCACAAACTTGTCTAATGAGTATGGGGCAAAAGAAGTTGCATGTACTATTTATTTGATCAATAGATCTCCTACAAAGAGTGTGATGAATAGAGTACTAGAAAAAGCATGGTCATGTATGTGTTACAATGTATCTCATCTCAGAGTATTTGGATGTGTAGCTTACGCACATGTGCCTAAGGAATGAAGAGGAAAATTGGATGATAAAAGTGAAGAAAGGATATTCATTGGTTATAGTGAGAAATAAAAATATTACAAATTGTATAACCTTATCATAAAGTAGACCATAATTAGCAGAAATGTTGTGTTCAAGGAACAAGAGTCATGGAATGGAATTGTAGACAAAACAATTGATGCATAGGTGCCACTGATGGAAGAGGATGATGTAGTAGAGAAGGAGCAACAAGAATCACAGATGAAGACACCAAATAGAAGCACACCAACAAGGACCCCAAGATTTGCAGAGCAACATGGATCTTCAAGAAGATCAATAGATGAATGTTCTCCTAGCTATCAATTAGGTGATGAATCAAGCAATGGTAAGAGAAAGATGAGAAGCTTGAAAGATATTCATGATGATTTGGATGTTAGTTCAAATTTTTCATTATTGTCATTTCAATCTTCTTTGTTTGAAGAAGCAATCAAAGATGAAAATTGGGTGCAAGCCATGGATGAAGAAATTGAAGCTATTAAAATGAATGATACATGGGATTTTGTTGATTTACCAAAGGACAAAAATCTCATTGATGCGAAGTGGGTGTACAAGACAAATGAGAAAGGTGAAATTGATAGATTTAAAGCAATACTTGTAGTGAAAGGATTCTCGCAGCAACCGAGAATAAACTTTACAGAAACATTTGCTCCGGTAGACAGATTGGATACTGTAAGAGAAATTCTAGCCACAACAATTCAAAACAAGTGGAAAGTATATTAGATGGATGTGAAATCAGCCTTCTTGAATGGCATTCAAGAAGAATAAATTTATGTGCAACAACCTCTAGGATATGAATTTGAAAGTAATGAAGACAAAGTTTACAAGTTGAAGAAAGCACTCTATGGACTGAAGTAAGCACATAGAGCTTGGCATAATAGAATGGACAGTTACATGATCAAGAATGGATTTTGCAGAAGCAATAGTGAGCCTATCTTGTACACAAAAGTAAATGAGCATGGACATATTTTGATTGTTTTCTTATATGTTGATGACATGATTTTTACAGGTGATTTTGACATAGATGACTTTAAAGCAGCCATGATGAAAGAATTTGAGATGACAAATCTTGGCCTCATGAAATATTTTCTTGGCATACAAGTTGATCAATCTTAAAAAGGAATTTTTATTTGTCAACTTAAATATTCCAAAGATCTCTTGAAAAGATTCTGGATGGAAAATTTCAAACTTATCCCTACATGAATTGCAACAGGTAAAAAGTTAAGCAAGGATGATGAAGGATGATATGTCAATCCAACTTTATTCAAAAGATTGGTTGGTAGACTAATGTATATCACAACTACAAGACTGGATATCATGCAAAGAGTGAGTTTGATTTCTAGATTTATGGATACTCCAAAAGACACACATTGGAGTGTGCGAAAACAAACTTTGGGATACATAGCAGGAACTAGAGATTGTGGCATTATGTATGCAAGCATAGAAAAGAAAGATTTGATTGGATCCACATACAGTAATTTTGTAGGTAGTTTGGATGGTAGGAAGAGTACTTCTAGTTTTGTGTTCCACCTTGGTTCAGGTGTGATTTCATGGGCATCTAAGAAGCAGCCCATTGTGACACTTTCGTCAGTAGAAGTAGGATATGTAGCAGCAACATCAGTAGCATGTCAGGCAGTGTGGTCAAGAAAAGTATTTGATGGACTCAAGTAGAAAAAACAAGGATCAACAACAATATATTTTGACAACACCTCAATGATTGCACTATCCAAGAATAGCGTGTTTTATCAAAAGAGAAAACATACTGATGCTAGATATCAGTTTATTAGAGAACTTGTGACCAATTGAGAAGTTCACTTGAAGCCTTCTAAATCTACTGACCATTTGGCTGATATATTTACTAAGTCATTAGCACAAGATTTGTTTTGAGTTTCATAGAAGAAACTTGGGTTTTGTAAGCCTAGCTGAGACATAGACCAATATGCATGTTTGAGTTGTCGCGAGTCCTGTTTTAGTTTAGCAGTCATAATTAACGGGGAGTGTTAACATAAGATAATTACTCCTGCATGAGGAGTTGGCTAAACATAGAGAGTCCATTAACTAAGTTATTGAGTATTGATTCAAGTCGAGGTAAGTGATAGACGAATTTGAGTGAATGATTGCATGTAGTTGCATGTCAAGACATTTTAGGAAATTAGCTAGTTGAAAAGGTTTAAATACCCTTCACTGGGTTCATTGTAATCATCATGTTTTGTGTCATCAATAGAAGAGCAACTCATGTTTTGTGTAAATTCATGCTTTGTCTCTTTAGCCTTTCCAACAATATTCAAGTTGGACATTAAATTTCAAATATACTACAGGGTTCCACGAATTGCCTTTCGATGTCTTACCACATAGGTGAGAAGTTGGAGGTTTCCAATCACAATAAAACTTACATAACTTACTTATTTATTGTAGTAACCCCATTTTCAATTTAACTAAGAAATATAAGTTGAGAGTGTTATTTTTTTTTTGGAGAAAACAATGAAAATTTGTATTTGGAATTTTGTTATAACTATCAAGTTTCAAAATTTTAGATAAAAATGATATTTTATGGTGCTAATACATTTCAATCATAAAAAAAAACACTATTCAAATATTTCTATTATCAAATTAAAAATCATAGAAAACGCTATTCAAACACTCCCACTATCAAATTAAAAGAAAAAAATAAGTATCCTAACAAATTATATTCAATAATATATTTCATGTCATATAATTTCATTGGCGTGAAATTTGAAACAACAGTAATGATATTACTTAAATGGGTTAACAGTATAACAACTATGATCATGAACTTACAGCTTCTGGATTTCTCAGAATCCCGTATTACTAGCTGAATGGTAGAGTTTTAATGATTTTCAATATTTCAGTCACCATTAAATAAGGTCCACATGGGAATGATACCTTTACTCCATTTTAGAATCTGAATGTGAGGGTTTCAATAATATTGACAAAGTTTCAATCATCACTAAATAGGTTCACATGGGAATGACGAGTTATTTATTCATACACATACGTGGAAGCCTTCGACAAAATTTAACTAAATGTTCCTATATGTTCACCTATTATGATTAACCACCATAATTTAAGAAAATTCAATGTCAACCCCCTTTTACAGATGGAAATTTCAATTGTGCAAGAATTACATGATTCAAAGTTTGAATACAAAAGCTATGCCTCCTAGATGTTCACCTATTATGATTAACCACCATAATTTAAGAAAATGCAATGTAAACCCCCTATCACTCATGGAAATAGAGTTAGCTATGTGGGAACTATGAAGAATAGTTTAGCGGAGACAAAGTTGTGACTCTCCTTAAGAGTTCGAGTCCTACTTAACCGCTAGTTAGCTATTGGGTTGGTTGATAACTAGGCTGCTTGGAGGAAAATGGGTTCGATTCTATTTGAGTCCATTTTGTTACATAGAAGACTAGATCGGGGTGGATACAAAATGTAAAATAGAGGGGGCTTGTGTTATGTAGTATACAATGGGCCACATGTCTTACGTAACTCTATAGAGAGTTTATTTTCCTTTTTATTTTTATCATTTTTATTCTTGACAAAATATAACATATTATCCCCACATTCTAGTCAAGATTTCCTCTATGAGGGTTTTCAGGAGCATATAGTTTCATTCATTGTGATTGGTTTGTGTTTTTACTTGATTATTTTTTATGTCCCACATTTTTTTATTTCATGTATAAATAAAAAAAAGCTAATAATAAATCAGGAATCCAAAGGAATTAACCCTACGTGGTTATGATGAACCATTCAGTGGAATATCCATTATAGTTCACATATCATATTGATATAAAAGTTGGCTTCTTTGGGTATCTTGTGGCAATTTGTAGGGTATCTAAGAAACAATATAAAGAGGAAGCTATAAAACCCTAACAATGGAGATATAGGAATACATATATTCTCAAGGTTTGGGGAAATACCAAGAGGCATGAGATTTTAATATGTGAAATTTGGTGTATGGTGATATCTCATCCCAATCATAGGACACCCATTTTTTGGTGGGATATAATGACATCCTGAATATCATGGAGGTATTCTTGGTTAGATAATTTGGGAAGTCGGTGCCACAAGTTGCCCCAAGATCTAACTATCATATCTGACTTCCCAAAATAAATGGTTTTGCAATATTGGTTTTTACCTTTATAACCTAGATTCCAAATGGATAATCCAATGGGGAACTTTTTGACATGTTGTAGGCTCAAAATGTCATTACCTAAACATCAAGGATAACTGCCCAGTCAGGACCTTGGATACCATTCCTTTTCAGTTTGGAATGGTGCCTCCAACTGTGGATAATGTGACCAGTTTCCCTTTAAAAGTATATAGTTGTATGTGAAGTATAAAGATAGTCAAATGGATGTGATGAATAGAAATGGAAGAAATATATATATTAGATATATATATATATATATCCTGGGACTTGACTTGACTTGTCTTTATATATGTGATTAGATTTCCTTAGATGCAAGATAACATAGATCATCTAACACTTCAAGAAGTAAATACAAGTAAGATTACTAATTTGATTAAATAGTTGATAAAATTAGTTGTTAACACATATCACACGAAAGATCTCATTGTTTCACACATACATTTGAAGATGACAATTTTGCACTTTTAATAGTGAATAAGTGTTTAACTGCATTTAAAGATCATATATAGCAAAACAGTTCTAACATGACTATTGATGAAACATAGACACAAAAATAACATAAATATACAAGCACTTGATATATCAGTGATTTTCTCATGAGAAAATAGTCTTGGTTTAGCTTTCTATTAATATGATTAAAAGGTATAGTAGTGCAACATTCTAAATTCTTCTTTACAAAATTTCGGAACCCTTTTCTAAAAGACGTGAAAGGGCATTTATAACTTAAATATCAAACTGTAAAAATAGAAAATACATGAAATGTTGAGGAGGTTTGAACAAACCATCCTTAAAATAAGTTTTTAAAGAAGCAAAATAGAGTTGGTTTCAACAATACATCAAGAATGAGGGGTTGGCTACCCTCCCATTTGCTTCCTTAATTCATAGATATCCACCATGGGCTTCAATTGACGAGGATGAGGTAGCCTTAGATGCATATGTCCCGTATACACATCATCGAAGAGAGCTAGAAGAATGTGTGAATTGGTATTTTCCGTGCACCTTAACATCAACCATTAGATATGTGGTTTCACTAAGGACTACCACTAATGTTCAAGATTTAAATTTCATAACTTTTTAATGTTATGTTCCTTTGTCTTGGACCAATCCTACCAATATTTTATCAATGTTTCCACATTGGTAAAAGCATCAACTGGGAATTCTCGAATTATGTTAGAATAAAAAACATTCTAACGAACAGTTTCAATAAGATTGATTGCGATGTAAGCTGTAAAACCCTATCCATGCTTGATGAATATATTCCTAATAACCCTAAATATATACTTAAAATTATATTCTAAAGGTATGGGGAAACACAAAGAGGTATGAGATTTTCATATGTGAAATTTGGTGTATGGTGATATGACATCCCAATAATAGGACACCCGAGTTTGCTGGTGGGATATAATGACATCCTGAATATATTGGAGGTATTCTTGGTCAGATAATTTGGGGAGTTGGTGTCATAAGTTATTCCAAGATCTAGCTATCTTGTCATCTTTGACTTCTCAAAATAAGCGGTTTTGCAATACCATTGTTTACCATTATAACCTAAATTCCAAATGGATAATCCAATGGGGAATTTTTGGACACTCATTTTTTATCTGTTAGGGATGTGACTACTATATTTGATGCACCATATATTTTTCCACAATCTTATTCTGCCTTTTAGCTATCTCCACTCGAATTTAGCATCTAAAAATATAGTCAGTCTCTCCGGGCCATGAAGACCGAAACCTGTTTCGCTTATAGGAAGACATAACTTATCCCAAGAAAAAAATGCACAATTCCTTTTTGTCTTTATTCTTTAAGAGTGTGGATTTGTTTGAGCACACATTAAGGCACTTGAAGGGATGAAAAAAGATACACACGAAGTGATATAAATATAAATTTAAGGAGCACCATCCCATGTGCAATGTTCAAGGAATGAAATTTCTAACAACAAAATCTATTGGAAAATTTATGCACTAGATATATCCATATATTAGCCAATGGAGAGTTGGAGGATCAAGGGAATCTCAAATATTTTGAAGATAGATTACATTTTTGAAGCTAAAAATCCTCGTCATGTGGCCTTAAATGATAGCGAGAGTGATGTTGAGAGTGTTTAGCTATATATGTAAAATAAGAATAATTTTTTTTAGAACATTTTAGAAAGTTTTAGCTTATTTAACAATGGGTGTACCCATTAGCATAGTTTCATTTACAAATTGTTGGTATGAGGATAGCCCTACCAAGTCAAAAAGGAAAAGTCCTTTGATTTTCACATCTACCACAACTTTCTTCAGAGATCTTCTAATCCTTCAACTATGAAAATTAAGATGAATTATGGGAGAGGATCACCTAATACAATACCTCTAGAGGTATTGAAAGTGGAGAAAGGGGATCCATTTACTAATATTAAGAAGAAATTGAAGAAGTTCAAATAAATAATACAATGGACTAATTAGTGGAGAAACGAAAGACAAGAAGAATTTTATAAATGTATGTCTATGTTGAGATTGTCAAAATATTTAGATAGATCCAATTCTATTAACATACCTGGTTTTAGTTTGATGGATAACATGGACCACCTCATGCACTACCACTATTCCATCCAAAATTTTCTTACCTTCAACATAACTTCACTGCTCTTTGGAGATGATAGATGGAAGTATTGCCTTAATACTATTAGCTATCACGTTGGAGCAAAGTATAAATATGGAAGAAGTCATTGGGATATTCATATAACTCTTATTTTGGAGCCAAATATATCATAGTAGCATTGAGAGATGTTAGAATTGATCATGTTTTCCTTGATTCTTTGAGAAATACCCAAATTTCTTCCTTTTGGAAAAACTAGTACACTTGTTAGAACATAGTGGTAAATTTGTTAGGTCATGGAGTTTGTTCATTGGAATTAAAAATACTTCGTTTTCCACCTCCTCCATCTCAACCAACCTCATTAGGGCTTCAAGTTTTTCTATGCTAAACAGAGTGGGTATTCGACTAACAATATTGATTATGGATTCATCTTGATTATGATGTGGTTATAATAAGAAAATATTGTAATATTAGAATAATTCCTCTTTGATGACCTCATTATTTATGATTTTGGTTCCACCTAGTTCATTGCAGAAAGACATATTCCTTCTAGTGTGATGGTTAATCATATATTTATGGAAAATTTTAGTATTTATCTCACCTTCTTTGAGCCATAAAATTCATGAATTTTTATGACATGAGATTTCTTCTTACTCATATTTATTTTACTATTTATTTATGAGGCTTACTTCTTCTTTGTATATATGTTTTGATCTTCCTTCCATGATTATTTGCTATTAAAATTCCCAAATGAACTCTTCAAATAGTCCATGTGCCTGAATGGTGTCCCCAAAGTCTGACTTATTCCAATTTTGATCCAACTCTTTAGATGCTTTAACTTTTATGGGAATGATCACACAATTGAACTTGCATTCATATTAGCAATAAACCACCAAGTTTTTTATTTATTAATAGAGGAGCATTTTAGAAGCTAGAATATTTCAAAGTAGAAGGGCCTATTCTTTCGTCAAGATTTGAAATCAAGCATGAGGAAGATTGGCCAATGATCTAATGATCTACAAGGAAGGATGGATGCTTCTAGGAAGATATGTTTACCCATAAGGGATTTAGAAACTAAAAAATGGTATTCATATGCATTTATCATAAGATATATAATCAGGTATGACATAAGCATTTAGGATAAGATATATAATTAGATATCAAGCATGCATTTATTATAAAACATCATTAAATTCTATAGTATGTGATTTTGTTTAGCCAAAGTCCCTTCAAAATCCACCGATTACTATCATGGAATCATTGTTATAAATATTTAACGTAAAATTGTATACATTTATAGGAAAATTTGGTTTATACAGGAAAATAAGGTCTCCTTATGTGCAAAAGTGTAATGCATAAGAGTATTGGATAGGGTTGACCTCAATACGATAGTGCAACTTACATTTGGAAACCTATATGCACATAATATATCAACCTATAAGGCATGGTTGACAACTTTAAGTACCCTAGGACCTAAGATTAGGCATAATTTTCACATCATTTCACCACATCTGCCTCTTATTCATTGAACACCATTTTCTTTTACTCTCGATTTATACAAAATTCACATAAATGATAACTCTTTAAAGCTGCAACTTTAAACATCCTTAATATCATGGTATTATGTCTTCCTGATCTCTCCTTTTCTTGTTATTCATGATTGTTGTCAAATAATTCTGATTTTAGGCCCTTTATAATATTTTGTGACATTCTACCTTCATTGTTTTGCCATTATAGCATGCATAAGCATGGCTATATACACAGGAAAAAGTAACTAGTAAATATCATCAATATGGAAAATTATTTATGAATATATGGTGGTGACATGCATCTAGTCATCCATTTTCATATAACTAATACATTCCCTTAAGGTTTCTAAGAGTGCGGCAAGTAGGATAACATGGAGGACTTCAATTGCATAGTTCTCTAGTATTGCAACTTCAAATATCAATGTAATCTCCCCATTCACATTTAGAATATTGACAGGCTTGGGCATACTTACAAATATCTATTGCTTTGTTTATATTAGAATGGTTGAAAATATGCATATATGTCACTTTGCTTTGCAATTTCAAAATTGCATATGAAATTATGGTTTCTCTAAGTTCCTTTTTTCTTTTTTATCAAGGATGTGTTGAATGTGTGCATTGTGTGATTTGATTTATGACTGTCTAATAAGTATTTATGTCTAGTTGGAATTGTTTTGGATCAAAGTCTCAAAGAATCATCTCGTGTTTTTCTACAAGGAGTGAGTCCTTTCAGACTACCTGCACACTTAGGATGATAATAATGTTATACTCCTTTTGAACTTTTAATAGTCTTTAGAAATGTATTTTGGCATACCTTGTTATTTAGTACTAACATTTATTGAAGCTTCGTGCACCCACAATCAAAATTAGTAGTTCAAGCTAGAATCAAACAATTACAAAATCTTGCTACATAATGTTAATTCGCCATCATGTTTAGTACATTACTTCTACTATAGTGAGTTTTTTTCAAATCTGTAGTAAGGAATGCAAATTCCCTAGTGCTAAAATTCATTAAGTAGTTGCATTGTTGAGAAAAGTTTAAACCTACCTATATTTTCTTTTACTGTTGCAAAATCTTGATTTCATCTGAGAGTTTCAATTTTATAAATTCTATTAGGATGTCATATTTTCAATAGTATACCTTGTGGTCTAGAGGTGGTATAAAGTAATTCAAAGACCCATTGAGGAAGGTGATGAAAATGTATTGAAGTTAGTTAAAGATATCTTGAGCCCTTAATGTAAAGAAGGAAAAAATACAATACTAACAAAGAAGGCAGGTATGAATTTAGAATTAGGCTTTCACGAGGATTTTGATGTGCAATCCATTTGAGTGATTCCTAATGTTTGGTCATGAATATTCAAACTCATTCTTATCCTTCCTCCAATTGATCTACAACTGATCAAGTGTGAGCTTATTCTACTGAAAATGACTTTTATACAACTTTCTAAAGAAGATCTAAGGCAAGCACTTCCCCATTGATCAATGGAAAATAAATATCATATTAATTTGATTTGTTATTTTGTTGTGATTTTGGTTTGATTTGTTATTTCATTCAAAGAAATCCATAATAGTGAAAGAGGTGAATAGGCAATTTGTCTTGAATTAACGATGAAGGAGGAGAGTGCCAAATTTGTCCTAAATTAGTTGGCGTTGTAGTTGTGACTCCTTGTACACATCATATGTGTTGTGAGTGCCTACTTGCAAGCTGGTGTAGCTCTTTTGGTGGTTCATGTACTACTTGTGCTCATTATGGTTACTTTTCTCTGTATGACTAAATTAATTTGTTTGAGGATTATTGTGTACTATTAGGTGTGTGACACTGACGTAACTCCACTGAGTTTTTTTTATTTGGTTAAAAATAGGGGCTACATCATTATAGATTTTAGAAATATTTTGACATTATGTGTCAAGCATTTTCTTTTAAATCACTGCCTCTATATGAAATTTCAAGCACTACCATACTCCTCACATATTTTTTGAAAGGTTGCTAGCTCAATGGAAGAGTACATGCCTTATAAGCAGGATGTTGGTGGTTCAATTCCACTATGCGCTAACACAAATTAATCAATCATATTGTAGTTTATTTTTAATTAAATACTCTTTTATATTGATTTATTTCAATGGTGAGAGGATTTTTTGGATTCATTGTTTTATACTGATTTTGTCTTTAAACATTTTTTTTATTGTTTCTAGAGAGACATTAGCTAGGATTAAAGACATATTGTCTCTATTGAGACATTGCCTTTGATCTTGACTATTGTCTATGGAAAGAGAAAAATGAAATTGTCTCCTAAGAGACAACAATGCTTGTCTCCTAAGAGACAACAATGCTTGTCTTATAGTCTTTATAGACACAATTTTTTAAGAAAAGAAATTGAGACAATATTTAAGACAAAACACAAGTTGTTTTTGTCTCAATTTAAGAAATTTTTCTGAAAATTGTCTCAAATATTGTCTTAAAAGCACCCTCTATGTTGTAGTGATAGTCTCGAAGTACATGGAGTTTCCAGAGATTTCAAGCATTTTTAACACTATGATTTCCCTCATGTTTAATGTGGTTGTGTTGAGGAAACATATGTGGGAGGCAGAAATAAGAATAGATTGCGAAAATAATTGTGGAAATAGAACATTCCTAATAAGAAAAAATGTGGACCCTTCACCACCTTAATCAATTAATAAAAAAACAAACACTATTGCATTACAACTATTAATATTATTTTACATAACCTTAATATTCATTGAAACATTAATTCTACTCAAATATTTTATGTTGTTCATACATTCCCCGTCGAAATAAAAATAGCATTAAATTAAAACAAGCACTCTAAAAACAAACTCCAAAATGGAAAGAGTCTCTTGAAATGAAAAGTCCATATACCTCGTTATCCCTTCGTTATCCTTTCATGTACATTTCACTCATATGACAAGTGGGGATATTCACGCTGCAGGTTAAGTTTCAAAGATACTACAGCGTCTGGCAAGTCACCTTTCGATGTCTTACCGCACAGAATCTGAGGTGAGAAGTAGGAGGTTATAGTCTCGCCGCTCATCACAGTGAAATTTATGTACTCTCACTTGTGTAGTAATCCTAATTTCAATTTAACGAAGAAATATAAGCTGAGGAAGCTAGGTATCAAAATTTTAGAATTTTATTATAGTTGTCGAGATTTAGAATTTTGGATATTGATGGTATTTTATGGTCTTAATTTATGTTTACCTAAATTTGAAACAATAGTAATGATATCACTTAATTGGGTTAGCAATATAACCTGCACTTACAGCTTCTGGATTCCTGAGAATGGAAGGAAGCGTCCCCACCCGTTTACTCCGTGTTAGATGAATCGTAGGGTTTTAATGACTTTTTAAATGTGTTAGTCATCACTAAATAAGTTCGACATGGGATCAGGGAGGGCCACCTCCTCCGTTTTGCCATCTGAATGCTAGGGTTTCAATGATATTGACATTGTTTCTGTCATCATTAAATACGTTCCACATGGGAATGCCGAGTTATTTATCTATACACATACGTGGAAATCTTGAACAAAATTGCCTAGATCCAGAGCACACAAGTTCGTAACGTTAGGTTATGAAATTTCTCCCAAAGCAGACACGTTAGTGACGTTAGTATTTGAAATTTATTGCAGACAATACAGTCTGGTATTGTTACATTTATCTCAAGCTTGTTTGACGTTTAGGGTTCAGTCACGTTTCATTATGCAAAGACGGTCATAAGTATTGTTATTAATTATCCAAATACAAGCACAGCTATTGCATTAATTATATCCAAATACAGGCACAGCTATTGCTATTAGCAATGGGAGTATGTTTAGATTCGTAATGAATGGATTTTAGTTTATGTAATAAAAATCAAGATTGAAGTTGATGAAAATTATTGTTAAATGCGTAGTTTTTAAATGTCATTTTGTTTCTACATGGAATTTTGAGACATATTCTTATTGAAACTGTTATTTTGTTCTTATGAAAAAATTATAAATAAATTTATATATAATGCAAATTTCAAAGATATTCAGATGGTTATTTTTAATGGAAAATTTGTATTATAGTAAAATATTTCAAATATTTAGTTTATAAAAAAAAAAAAAAAAATCTATAAATTTATTATTTTTAAATTTTTTAATGAAATTATGGAAAGAAAATAAATCATAAGTATAATTTAAATTCTATTATTATTTTTATTTATTTTTTATTTTTTTAATTTAAATTCTATGTCTTACAAAATTGTTATATTTTAAATCGATCCTCATACTTTTCTAACTATTCAGCTCTCCCTATTAAATAGCATGTTGGAAAAAAATTGGGCATAATAGATGATAGTATTGTAGAGTTGAGGCTTCTGTGATCCATATCAGGTTTAAGAAGGATTTTTCGGCAAAAATCACATGAGAAACCATTTGTCGACGCGTTTCGAACCAACTAGTGTGGTTCATCGTCAGGACGATGAACGAACTTGTCCTGACGATGAACCACACTAGTTGGTTCGAAACACCTCGAGAAATGGTTTCTCATGTGATTTTTGCCAAAAACTCTTTCTTAAATAGATGATAGTAATTAGAAGCATAGTTACCAAATTCGGTCGGCCTAAGGAATTCGGAAATTCCGCGGTTAGGTTCGATTCGGTTAATAATTCGCTAAAATTCAATTCGGTATGAATAGTGGCCAAATAAATTTGCTCAATATTGTTGTAATTTGTAATGTTCATGGCCGGTTATCTTACATTTCCTGTTGGTAAGCTAGACTTTTATGGTTAGGATTGTAGTGTTAGAAGAACACTATGAAACTTTCTCCTCCATCACGACCAGTATTCGATTCATCTGGTATCTTTTGATTTGAAGACTGCAAGTGCCCTCAAATTTCCCCTCTCACTTGTGTTTAATAGATTAGAGGAAATGAAACATAACAAGAGACCTGTCATTGTGGATTTTGATTATTCTTTGTAGGTCGGCATTTAAGGATAATTTAGAAGGCTAGACAATGTATGTCGTTAGACAAAGGATATTCAATGGCCAAACATAATTAACATTGAAGAATGAAGGAACAAAGGAGACAGAAAAGAAGTCATCTTGAAAGTGAAATGAAATAAGGAAGAGGTAAGAGATATTTTAATAAAAATAAATTAAAAAATATATTGTAAAAATGAAATGGAATAACATGAAATTTAATTTTTTATATATTTGAAAAAGTTAATTTTTTCTAATAACCATTTTTAAAGTATTTATTTATTTATTTTTAAAATGTCTTTCATATAATATTATTGATTGTGAATAATATTTTATTATTTGTTTGTAATAAGATTGGTTGAAATCCAACTCTTTGTCTGGGAAATAGATTATATAATGTTTAGATTTTTAATTTAATTTTATTCAAATAGTTATTAGGAAATCACTTTATATAATGTATTATTAAGAAATAATTTCATTAATTACTATTTATTAATTGACCAACTAAAAATTTTAAAGTTTAAGATTTGTTATTCTTTTTTGTTCATGTAGAAAGAGTGCTTTCTCCCATTTCACTTTATTCACTTCCATTAACCTCCATTGATGATTAGTTCTTTTACAAAAGTTTAAGATCTGTTATTTTTTTTGTTCATGTAGAAAGATTACTTTCTCCCCATTTCATCTTATTCACTTCCATTCGTCTCCATTGATGTTTAGTTCTTTTACAAGTCTTAATATATAATTTTATTTGCAACTTCCATAATGTGACTGAAAATAATTAATTTGAAAAGTATGAGTTTTTGAATATTGGTAATTTTGATTTTTTAAATTTATTGAAAAAATATTTTTTGTAGTGATAAGATAAATACTCTCGAATTTTTCGGTATTAAATTTTAGATAATCGAAAAATTCCGTACCGAATCAAATCCGAATTAGAATTCGAATTCGAACTTGGTAACTATGATTAGAAGATAAGAATTTCGCATAATTTTGTTCATAGAAATTATAAAATTTTAGTTTGACTATAAAAAGTTATTAGATTGATAGTAGGATTTAATTTTTATGAAATATGTTAGAATTTTTTTTTTAAATGGTATTGAGAACTCAAATGTTGATAATTTTTTTCTAAAGTAGTGTTGCAATTTTTATCTCATTAATTAAAAAAAAATGATATAAAATGAATTAAACTTTTATGCTTTTTTGAGATGTAAACTTGTTAGAGCCTAACAAGTTTACATATCAAAAAATTATAAATAAATTCATATATAATGCAAATTTCAAAGATATTCACATGGTTATTTTTAATGAAAAACTTTTTTTTTAATAAAAAAAAAACATTGTAATAATAAAATATCAACTTACATTATAAAGACTTTTATGATGTTTTTGTAGTAGGGAAACTAGACCTTAAGAGAAAATATATAGCCTTTGTCAAAGAAAAGTACGTGGGCTAGTCATGAGTTTATCTTGACCAGCATAAAACACTGAAATATACCTAATAGATACCTAGGAGTGGTCTTGAAAAAGAAAATGAGCGCCCTGTTGGCAATGATTCCGTACAAAAAAATGGAGAAGACATTAAGAAAACTACAACAACACAGAGAAGGTTTCTGGTTCCCAAGAAAAAATCATGGAGAAGACAGGAAGAAAACTGCAACAACACAGAGGAGGTTTCTGGTTCCCAAGAAAAAAAAGGGAGAAGACAAGAAGAAACTACAACAACACAGAGGAGGTTTCTACCTCTAGCTTTCATCAGAGTGCAATAAAGTAAACTTGCTTTGGAAAATAATGAGCGAAGAATGCAATGAAAATATCCCCATTTTCGACTTAGTGTTCGCTAAAACCTCAATTAGTCGTGAGATGACTGTAGATAACTCAATTAGTCCTGAGATGACTGTAGATACCATTACCAAATTCGCCCCTATCGACGCCAAAAATCCGAAAATTCGCTAATTCGATTCGAACAGCGAATAGTTTGATGCAATTGGTTTTGCCTTTTCTTTAGGTTGTGTTTTTAGTTTTTGCCGAAAAATTTAGGGATAGACATTTCCTCAGAAAAATGAGTCATAAATTTAATGTTGAGCATTGTGGACAGACATTTCCTCAGGCTGTGTTTTTGGGTTTGTAGACAAAATTGAGTAATAGATTTAATGTTGAGAATTGTTTATAACTATAGATTTAGTTGAAGTTACGAGCCAATTGTCAGAGAGGGAATGTTTTATACATATAATGACGAGATTTTCATCTTTCCCCTAGATTTGATATATGTATTTATTTTTCTTACCTACTATTAAAATTTAAAAATTTAACCATTTAGCAGTTAAGTTGCGTACTTTCTTACTGGTTATGTTGCTTCTATGAGTTTAGACCTTGTGCTGCCAGAGTGTCCCACCCGAAACAGAAATTGGGCTTGAGGTGTGTTCTTTCGCCAACCAAATGAGTCCTGTTGATGGTTATGCACTTCGGTTTTCTGATCAGAAGATGAAATTATCAATATACTTGCATGGCTTCGAGATGAAACCCATAAATATACTTGTGTCTTTTGATGAGGATTTGTTGGCATATAATGTTAAAGTCACAACATATAGATAATGATAATGATAAGAATGAGTATTTAGAAAAGTTACATAGAAAAGGAAGAAAAAATAGAAATAATTGAGAAATTGCAAAATTTATATTTTTCAAATTTGGAAGGTAAGAAAGTCGAGAGAACGGGTTGAAAATAAATGATTACTAATTTTTCAAATATATTTCTATTTTGACAAATCAAAATAATAAGTTTAAAATGGTGATTTTTAAAATATCTATTTATTTATTAGATAATAGTTGGAGAATTGTTAAATTCTTTAGATTTTAGATTTAAGTTTTCTAGCAATGAATAAGTGTATTTTTTTAAGAAGTGAATTGCCTCTCTAAAATTGTTATATTATAGAGTTATTAGAAAGTATTAAAAACCTAAACTGAATCAGAAAAAAAATACTTATAATATTTTATTGTAAAAAAAGTAATATATATATATTGAAATCGTTTAAGATGTATATTATCTAATTTTTTAGCCAATTGAAAAATTTTCATTCAAATTTTTATCATGTCATATGGAATTCCCTAACTATGGTAGATACTAGTCATCCACCACCACATTAGTCATCCACCACCACATTCCTCGAGCATGGTGTAGTCCTTGGCCATTTAATCTTGTTATCATCTTGTTATCACGTTATTGTGGGGTTTTACTTTTTAAGCCAAATTCAGAATAGTTTAGGCTTTGTTTGTTTCTCAACGAGTATTACAAAGTTTGTTTTTGTTAATTATGGAAGATAGTTTAATTCCTTTTAAATTGCTTCTTATTTTCAAGTTTTGTTTATAATATTTTAAATTAACACTTTATTGGAAGCTAAACTCAACACAAACTAGTTAGCTTAAATTTCATAATAAATATTAATAAATAATAATATTGCAATAAAACTTATAATAAAAATAAAATATCAGCGGATTATTAACAATTTTGTTAAATATATTAATTATTTTTTAAATTAATAATAGCATTCTTTAATTTTAATAATTTTTTTAACCATCTAAAATGAATACTTACACTTACCCGCAATTTAATTTAGAACTACATTATATATATCAATAAATTTGTTAAGAAACCATCGATGATCCAGTACAAGGTAAAGTCCGGCACCACTTTGGACGCCAAGTTTTGTGCGTTATCCATCTGTTTAAACCTAACCTTTTCGATCTACCCTGAGGTTCTCCATAGCAAGGGTTGGGTGAATGTACTACAACGTGTCCGAAAATGATAGCTGCCTGCTCACATACCACGACAATAATATGTATCGTAAACAACCAGCACACTCCCCGTCCCAAGATTCCATAGATGAGAAGGACTCGCGTGTCGTCGATCTTGCTCACATAGCACGGCAATAATATGTATCGTAAATAGCCAGCGCACTCTTGGTACCAAGATTCCATAGATGAGAAGAACGTGTCGTCGATATCGCTCACATAGCAGGGCAATAATATGTATGGTAAACAGCCAGCGCACTCCCAGTACCAAGATTCCATAGATGAGAAGAACTCGCTTGCCGTCGATATTGACTCCTTACGTAATAGAACAAATCCCATGCACTCCAACTGATCTACAACACTGATTTTCGTTTTATATACTCACCGGGCCTCCGAGAGCCTAGGAATGAGCACATACTGTGTTTGCTCGCACCAACCCTACTTCGTTAGAAGGGACATTCAAGATGGTTAAATCTTCATGCTGCCCGAAAGAAAATCTCAACCAGGTGCCCTGGAGTGCCGAGGAGGATCTGATTTTGTCGGAATACATTCGAATTCGTGGACGTCGTAGATGGAGAGTAATGTTCCTAAAAAGGAGGTGAATGTCAATAAATCCGTTAAACTGGTATATAAATGTAGATTACGTCATTGAATTACCAAATAAGTTGAATTTGTTTTTCAGGGTTAAAGCAGTGTGCAAAGGAAAAATTCTTCAGTTTATCTAACATACCATAATCATGCAATAAAATATGTTTTCCTACCCCTTCATCAATTTTTAATCTCTCAAGAAAAGGTGGTTTTGAAACAAATACTAAAGGTGGTTCTATAATAGAAGTTGAGTTGTTTCAATGTGTTGAAATAACTTGGCTTTTTGTTTTTTCTTTTTCATTAAGAGACTTCTCTTCTTCGGAGATATTTTCTTTTTCAGTTTCCTAAATAATAACTGAGGGGGACTTTTTCTCCAATACTCTACCAGATCTAAATTGGACACTAGTTAGATTTAGTGGAATTATAATGTAAGTTTGGAAATTTTGTCCTTCCATATTGTAAACAGGTTGTGAAATTTTATTATTATTCTGATTTGGAAGTGGGTGGGTAGGATGTTGGTTTGGTCTTTGAGGAAATGGTAATGACAATTATCGATTCAAATTGTTGGGTTCAATTTGTTGAATTGTGGGGTTGAGTTTGTTGGACTCGATGAGGATAATATTGTGGGGGAAAAGTAGGATATGATTGTTGAAATTGTGGAAATTGAGGATATTGAGGGTATTGAGGGTATTTTCCATAAGGATTTTTCCATCCTTTTGATGAAGGTTATGGCCAATATTTCCAAGGAATTAAGACAGTCCAATTAAGTTGTGATGATTTTGGAAATGGTTGAGTGTTAAAGCCTTGAGCTCTATTTGGTTGTGGATTTTTCTAGGGTGTTTTGGTAATAAAACAAAGAGTGTCTACCTGATTTGGTACTCCTTGATAAACAACTTTAAGACCTAGTATTGAGGGACATTATTTTGTATCATGATTTTCCGCACATGCAACACAAGTTTCTACACACTTTAAATCAAGAGGACATTCTCTCAAGGCACGTTTTTTTCTTCACTTGGGGAAAAAAGCAGACAATGTAGAATGTTCATCTTTTTGCTTGTTTTTTATTTTAAGGGAGTTAATTTATTTACTAAGACTACCTAAAATATATGTTTTAAAATTATCATGAAAAGTACCTAATAATTCTCTACTTATTGTTCGCGCTGCAGATTTATTGATCATTGGTAAAAGAGGATCTCTTGGATTTTTCTCAGTTTTTGCTTTGCCTCTTGAAATATGTCCGCATAACTCACAAATTTCTCCAAGTGACAAATGACAAATGTCTGCCTTACCCATTAGATTCATAAGATCAATCCACTCATCTCTAATGGATTTCAATAAGAGAGCTTTCAAAGTTTCCTCATCTAGATTATTCATTTGTTCCCTTTTAACATTATAAGCAAATCTTTTAATGAAGTCTTCAATATTTTCATCTTCTTTCTATACCATTTTAAATAATTTGTCCTTAATATTATGGGGAATAAAACAGTCCTTATATTTCTCTAATAATGTAGTTTCCATTTGTTCCCATGTTTTTATGGAATTTATTCCTAAACTCATAAAATATTTTAATTTTGCATCTTTAAGGGTTTCATGGAATAATTTCAACTTTTGAGCATCATGCAGACAATCACATGATCTACGAAATACTTCCAATTCAAAGAGAAATGTTTCAGCATCTTCATTACTTAGTCCATGAAAAATCGGAAGGACAGAGCGGGAGATATTTTTCATTGTCATAGTTATATCTCCAATGAGGATAGGAAATCCAAAGGGATTTAGATTTATATCTTCTCCTCTCCCTCTTCCTCTTCCTCCACATCTTCCAACTCCACCATTTCCTCCTCTTCCTCCTACAATCCTAGGTTTTTCACCATTCATATTATGTACCTCTCCTTCCCCTTCTCCAACCATTTTAGATTCTTCAGAACTAATATAGGGTTCTAGTTCCAAAACTAGGTTTTTAGCTTCATCTAGCTCCTCTAGTTCTTCTATCAATGGTTTGTTAAAATTAGTTTCTTCTTCCTCTTCTTCTACGGGAACTTCCATCTCGTGAGATGGAAGTTCTTCTCTAGTTGAAGATAGGAAAATTACTCTTGTTGTTGGAGATATGGGATCTTCTTCTTCTATTATGGCCTTTGTTGATTGAGTTGGTGAATCTCTAGGTTGGATTTCATATTATAATACCTCAGGGAGTTTGTGTTTTCCTACTATGTATGGAATTTGAGTTTGTGTAGGTGGTGTGGCAGTACGAGGTTGTGGTGGGTTGAGTGATGTTGTTGGAATTAATCTCTTACTTCTCCTTACAAATCTAACCTTAGAGTCACTTTCCCTATGCATATCATGTCCTTGTTTTAGTTGTGTCTTTTTTTTTTACCTTATCAAAATGAAAAATACAAATACGTCTATTTACACTTCCCTGACAATGGCACCAAAATGTTTGTCAATTTAATTGTCTTGAATTGTTACATAAATTATCACTTGGAGTTGGTAAACTTGTGAAGAGCAAATGTAGTATATATGCTAAAAGTCCTTTCTATTAAATCAGATTATTAATGTGCATGATTGAGTTATTGAAAATTAATACTATGGATGTTTTTCATTCCTATCTTACTCTTCAAAGAAAATGAATTTAACACATTAAATATTCGTAAAATTTCCTCACTCATTTCTAAGGAGATAAAAAATTCTCTTCACACTTGAAAAATGAAACTTGAAGAAAACTCACACAATCTCATTAAGAAAACTTAACTAATCTATTGCAACACAAATTTAATCTAAAAGCAGAATTATTCATCTAACATTCTAACAATCCTTTGCATAAAAACCAAAATGAAATTTAAATCTATTCAAAATCAAAACCACATACTTGCTCATTATCAGTCACTCATGTTTTTGAAATGAAAACCATAAGGAAATCACTCATCCTTTGAAATAAAATACTATAAAATGAAACTATAAAGAAATCACTCAAGCTTTGAAATGAAATACTCTAAAATTATAAGGAAATCCATGAAAATCAATTACACTACTATTAGAAAATCAACTTAAAAAATGAATGATTAGCGAAATATTGCTATCTCTATCTCATTGAGATCAAGACTATGGAACAATTCTAAAACATGTAAATATATGTAATAAATGATCAAGAAAGGATATGAAAATGCAAAACCTTCAATGTTTGTAGGGGCCCTCCACAAACATGCAATGACATAACTTTAATAGAATAGTCAACTACACATTAAAGCTTCATTCTTCATTAACAGATAAAAAAACATTTGAAATCATATTGTTGCATATATAAATTAACTTATTTTTCATGTTTGCTGCATGATATTTATAAAAGATCGTCTCTTTTATGCCTACCTTAGCTAACAAAGTTCTAAATTAAGCTTCTAACAAATATTAATATATTGTTGCTCACGATTTGCTATTTGGAAGAGAAAATCGTGAAGCGTAGGAATTTTGGAGTCTCGCTCGCCTGTTCAACAACAAGTTGACTTGACCCTTTGACCACACAATGGAGAAATCCATTGATGATCTGGTCTAGAAGAATATGAGGAAATAATTAAAGGGATCAATCTCCAATTGTCCATATCTTTCTCCTCTTAGCTGGCACCTCTGATACATGTAAACCTTGGAATCAACTAAACAAAGATATATTAGCTATAGAATTGTGCGAATTCGGTAGCTAGTACAAATATTAACTCAATAATAAGGAACAATATTAAATATGAAACATAAGACAATTAAATACCTTACCATGTCAAAAATCTTATATTTTGATGCCTATTGACTTGATGATGAAGATCAAGGAAAGGAAAATTAGGTAAGGGAGAGTGTCAAAATCAAGCAATCATGAGGCTCAACAACATGGCATCCCCATTACTCATGGATAAGGGGATAGCTATGTGAGAATTGTGAAGAATAATTTTGACGAGTCAATGTTGTGACTCTAACTAAGAGTTGAATGAATTAAGATTAACACCTAGCTGGTTGGTTGGCTATGCTATGACTGGGCCACTAGCAGGAAAAGGGGTTATGTTCTATTCTAGTCTATTTTCTTACATAATAGAATAGTTGAGAGTAAATAGAAAGAGAAGAATTGATGGATTTTGTGTTTTGTAGTAACCCATGGGCTACAAGTTGTTAGGAAAAATACTTAGAGGTGGGGAAAAGGGGGTGAATCATTATTTTTAATTCACCTTAGCTTGTCATTTCATATTCTAAATTTTGTACAATTTTTTTCCTCATGAAACAAGTGTACTTACATGACTCTAGTGAATACGAACTCCATATATCTAGATTAATTAATTTATAATAACTTCCATTACTGAGGTAGCTTAAAAATTGCATTGTTAATTCATTAACGATTTAGTATGCAATAAAGAACAAATAAATCACACCACATAAGAAACACACATAGAACACCAAGATTTTAGGTAGAAACCTATTGTGGGAGAAAACCATCATTGTCATCGTCTCTATCTACTTATTTTATTATAAAGAAATCTTCATTAAATCTTTTATTGGTGCAGACTCTTACTAGCATGCAAGTACCCACCTACAGAAGGATACAATCTCTACTTCTTCTCTAGCGCCCGCTGGAAGAAAGCAACAACTCCCTGATCTCATTTATTGGCTCCTATTAGAAGGGAGCACCTACCCCTTGAATAAGTTTACCAACTATCACTGGAAGGAAGCTTTTAATCCGTTATCGAAGAATCTAACCCACAAAAACTCATGTGGACCATGTTTCATAATATTTTGGAATCAATCCATCTGTCTCAAACAAACATCAAAACTTGTAAGTTGTCTTTCATTATATTTTCAAAATAGACCCATACCCATCATTATGCTCAAAACCACACTGAATACTAAATCTAAAATACAATTACTGAAGAAATATAATTACAGTAACATCAACAAACCAATCACTGAGTTGAATCTCAACCAACTATTGCAATCAGATCAAATTGATCCATAATCGATATAAACCATTTAGATCAAGACATCATTAATAGAAAATGAAAAATATAACAGAATTCATCAACAATCATCATCAAGCAGCATTGCAAACCCTAACAAAATCTAACTCGGAATATATACACAACTATTGTTAAGCAGATCAACGTATATACGTGTTTATAATGTAGAACACCCATGTACATATCTTAACACACTAGAAGAACTATATCACAATATATACACCACTCAAAAAATATAGATTTGTGTATGTACACGACAATTCAAAAGTAAATCAACATACAAATCTTAACTTATTCAAGCATACCTTCGCTCAACCACAACTACAATTCAAAAGTAAATCAACATACAAATCTTAACTTATTCAAGCATACCTTCGCTCAACCACAACTCACATTCTACAACCTTCACTGTCAAAACTTCATTATTCCATTGTAATGATCATGTAGATAATTAATTTTTAAAAATCATAATCTAAATATAAATCCAAATTCTCTTATGAGAAACAAAAAAAAAATTTAAGGAGCTAATTTTCCCTTGATTTAATTTTCTTATTTTTTTTAACGAATACAAATTTGACAATTTTTTTTAAATATGGCAATTTCAATTTTTTCCCTAAATTAATTGACCCAAATTATATAAAATAAAATAATTTAAATATATAAATCCCCAATTTAAAAGATAAATTATATTAAATTATAAATATTTTTCGTTTATATATCTTGTAAATTTTGAAAAAAATTTAAATACATTTTTTATTAGATTAATCTGATGTTCTATTAAGTCAAACATTTATTTTCAATATAGTATTATGTTAACTCTCACTATTAAAATATCATCAATTTTTTTAACGACAGCCATAGTTTACAACTAACTTTATTAACTCTTCCTTCGCTCCTATAGTTTAATGGTCGTTATGGTAGTGGTTAGTGTTATAGGTTGTTGTTAGCAACACACCACATCAGAATCCACATGTATGGTCCCGACATCACGTAAAATATAATCAAGAAGAGTCAAGGAACATGGGTTCACTTTTTGCACGTAGATGAAAATATATATTCCTATTTAGATATCAAGAAATTATGCTTGCAAAGATGTAGTGTACTTGAAAGAAAGATTATTCAGCAAGCAATATCATAGTTATGAGAGCGCTCGTCAAAAATCCATGTAAAATATAATAAAGGTAAAATAAGACATTGGTCATTGGACATGTATTCCAAATGAATGTTGGGAAAAATGTAGTGATGGGATCACTTGTGATTAATTAATTGTTATGGAAATTGGCAAAGGCAATTGCTAAGGCTTTCGAAAGGAAAAATGACATTTATTCGCATTTATTTACAAAAATAATGGAAATTAAGAGAAAAGGAAAGTGAAAGGTCACAGGTTGCATTTGAGGAGCAAAATGAAGGAAAATAATGGAAAAATGAAGAAAATAGAGGCCTCACTAATAAACAGGATTGTGAGGATCAGTTCATGTCTTTTGATCAGTTCAGTTTTGGTGCTCTCATTTTCTCTCTCTCTCTCTCTCTCTCTCTCTTTCATACTCTTGGACACTTAGAGTTTTCTTAGAGCACTCTTGGGGGAGTGTGGCACACTTTGGATTTGGAGAAACAAGTGGATGAAAAAGCAGGAAAGTGTAAGAGGATATCAGGATCAATATATACATCATATTTTGCTTCTAGGTAACAATTTGTGTGTATGATTTCCTTGCTATTTTTGGCACGCATGTGGCTATTTGGTTATGATATTTCGTTAGCATGCAAGATTTCCTCGATTGGCAATATTTTTTCCTAGCCTTGCTATTTCTTGTATAGTGATGGCGTTGTGGGTTTTAGTTTTGTTTTCTCGTTGGTTTTCTTGTGCCTTTGGTTGTGGGTTGAGTTATTAGTCCCTGTAAGCCTTGATTGGGCAAATGTTCTATAAGCCCTGTGACAACTTGGGTCGAGTTACTAGTCCTCAAAGCCTTGGCTGGAAAAACACTTTAGAATTCATTGGTGGGTTGAGTTACTACTCTTGGAAGCCCTGGTTGGATAAACACTGTGGAAGCTTGACGACAACTATGGGTTGAGTTACTAGTTTTAGAAGTCCTGGTTGGAACAAAAGCTCTGGAGCCCTAGACAAATTATGTAGAGACCAATTTGGTGATGGTTAATGATGACCAATAATGAGATGGAATCAATTGTAGAAGGTCAAGGTGGTTTTGCCTTCGAAAGCCTTCGATGGTTTTGATTGATTTGTTTTATGAGATCCCACGTTCATGCTTGGAATATGGCACGAGTGTGACTCACTAAAAGAAATATTTGGTTCAGCCTAGTATATGGTCAGGTGGTTCGTGGAAGTCCCATACCTAGTCAGCCTATGTCATCAATAAGAGATATCTCCTCCTTGGTATTTTATGGCTATATATACTTTTTTATATGTGTCTTATATGGTTGTTATATCGTTGAAATTTATGTTGATTATATGATGATTATGAGCGAGTTTACGACAGAGAAAATGTATGGCTCTCACCATGTTTTGGTTAATCACTAAATGTGTAAAGAATATATGGCATAATAGATGGTAATTAAATGATTCTTATGAGGCAACAATTCTCTTTTGTGATTCTCAAATATGTGTGAGACCCTTATGCTCAGATTTATTGTTTAAACATGTATAATACATATTTCTGACATGTTTAATGAAATTTCTGTCATGTCTAGTAGGGGTGTAGTCAAGTCTTTATTTAATTACTTGAATTTGTACCATTTTTTCAATGTTATTTTTCATTTTTGAAAGTTTCATGGAGTTATTGGTAGTGGCCTAAGTCTTGACCTTGAAAACATGACACAGAACCTAGATTCGTTAGCACAGAACTACTTAGAAAACTCCCCACTCACATGCATCGCTTACTATGGGAGTTACTCAAGGGTCCCAGTTGCATGAATGCCAATGTAAAGGGAGCCACTAAGGATTTAATGTAGAAAAATGTCAGTTTGTCTTAGGGGTTGATCAGCTGGATGTGTTGGATGGCCCTTAGGGGTTATGTTACATGTGTAGAAGGTTACATTGTATGTGTTCCATCAGTTCCACTTCCTTGACTAAAACATAGGGAGTTGAATCATATCATAGTAACTCTTCATCACATGTTTACCATGATTGGCTGGTTACTTGGGTAGATGTGGGGCGAGGGTGTTATAAAGTGGTATCAGAGAGGGTTTCATTCTCTTTGGGTGGTGTATTGTTTATGATCACTTTAAGTGATACCTGATACCACAGAGTGGTATTAGAACATGGTTCACCACTTGGACTAGATGGTCAGTATGTTGGTAATGCATACATTTCAGTTGCATATATGTTTTCCTTATGCTTGTGGTCTATGTTCCTTTTGCATATGCCTGAGCTTGGTCATGGTTGTAGTGATGTCGACATGTAGAAGTTGATGGTGTTGTTTTTTATGTGTATGTCAATTATGCATTGGTTATGCATATCAATGATAATATATCATTATGGATACATTATTGTGGTTGTATATTTCAATCATGAGGTCATAACCTGTGGTTGGTACGGTCATGCATTGATGACTAGATAATAATTGAACTATGAATAAGTTTTATTATGATTATATCTAATTGTTTATCTATATATATATGTCGTGTGTGTGTGTGTGTGTGTGTATGGAAATATGTATATGTATATATGTATGTATATATATGTGAACTGCACTAATATGATTTGCCTCACAGACAAGATATCCTTCCCTAAACTACACTAAGATATGTAGGTTTATTCATATTTTGGTTTAGCTAATATGATACACCTTGAAGGAAGAGAAACAACAAAATGACTAGCAAGCTGGTAATATATAGTTCCTCAAACTCTCCTTGTGGATCAAAGGAACAACATGGTGTTGGGAATTCATCTAAATTAGCAAACACATTGAGATGTTTGAAGGTAGAGATAATAAGTTGTATAGAAAATAATGACAAAACCATAAAGGAATAGGAGAAAGAAGCAAAGGTTAATGCATTAATCCTTCGGAGTTTCTCAGAAATGTAGAGAGAGGAACCACTTCGGATCATGAATGCACAGGAGTACAAAACTAATGTGCCATATGGTGGTAGGTATCCTAGTGGGTAGAGGTTAGGTATAGACGAAACGATCAAAGATGGAAGGTTCTTGGATACTCCAGACAGGAGAGGTGATGGACATAGGTACCATTCTAGTTCTAATTCTGACAGGTATCATAGTCATCAGCATTATCATCATTACAGGAAGAGTGATAGGGGATATTTGTTAGATGATTTCAAGAAATAAAAGCCACATACATTCGACGGGGAAGTTAATAAAACACACAATGCAAAGACATGATTTCTTGGAATTAATAATTGCTTCAGATTCCAAGATTATTCAGAGATCAGGAAGGCCATAAAGGATACATTTAGTCTTAAAGTTAAAGTATATATATAGTGGGAATATGTTAATAATTTCAATGGTAATTATGAGAAGGGGTTGTCTTAGATTGAATTCAAGACACTATTGAAGAAGACGTATCTATCAGAGAGGTACTATGATGACATGGAAAAAGCGTTTTATGAGATAAAGATGGGCTCTATGATTGATGAGGAGTACACTAGTAGATTTCTACATTTGTCGAGATATGTGCCTTACCTCAAGGAAGAGAAGGCAAAATTTCAAATATTTAACAGTAGGCTACTGGTAGAATTCAAAGGCACGATTGAGTTTGATGAGACTAGATCATTGGAGGAGGCCATCCAAAAGATAAAGAATTTTTATGAGAAATCAAAGGACAAATCTGAGACTAAACTGGACTGGAAAGTTATTGCAAGGAATAAACGGAAATGGGAAAAGAGGTGAACAAGGCCTCAAAACATAGTTAATAAAGAGAATTCAACACCACACAATAAGTTCAATGCATTTAATAAAGTGTAGGGATTTCAGTTTGAGGCACAGAACAAGGATGCAGGTTGGGAGCCCATACAATGTTCGACTTGTGAGAAAGATCATTGCAGGAAAAATTTTGCACAACATCACGGTGGTAGACCATAGATCTATAGTATTTGGGAAGTGAAGATAGTGGGGGATGTTGAAAAATGTGTTCCTAGGATCTATGCAGTGTTGGATAATAGGTGGCAAGATCACCATGCTTCTATTATTGAGATGGACGATAAGCTTTTTGATCAAGTTATTTGTATTTTTATTGACCATGGATCTAATTATAGTTATGTTAATCCTGGCCTGGTGGATAAGAGGTGCATGCAGAGTCTTGGATAGTGAAGTTGGATATATGTACAAATAAGTGAGTTCATCATTGGGTAAGAGCTTGTGCATTTGAGTTGAATGGTATGTCTACATCAACACATTTGAATGTATTGTTGTTAAGTTTGTATAACATGCTTTTGGGTATAGATTGGTTGTACCTCCATAGAACCAAGTTGGACTATTATGACAAAGCTATTGTGTGCTTGGATGACAAAGGAGGACATAGAATCTTATAGGGTAACAAGAAAGCAACATTAGTTAGGATGGTGACATCTATGCAGGCAAAGCATAGTTGTAGAAACTTGTGTGTGTTATTTCCAGTGCATATTTCTAGTGGCAAAGGTAAGGAAATTGAGGATGCATATGTTTTGAGAAGGTACAGGATTTTAAAATTGTTTTAGGATGTATTTCTCGCAGAGATTTAATAGTTTTCACCTCATACATAAGTGTATTTTTCTATTGTGTTGGTACCAAGGGTAGTACCAACATCAAAAGTACCATACGGGATGATCACCCCAGAGTTGGTAGAGCTGAAGTTGTAGTTGAAGGAAATGCTTGAGAAAGGATATATTAGGCTAGGTGTATCACCACAGGGTGCACCAATATTGTCTGGGAAGAAGAATGATGCTACTCTCAGGTTGTGCATTGATTACAGGCAGTTGAACAAGGTCACTATCAAGAATAAGTATCCATTGTCAAGGATTGATGATTTGTTCGATTAGTTGAAGGGAGAAATAATGTTGTCGAAGGTTGAACTGGGATCTAGATACCATCAGGTATGCATTAAAGAAGATGCCATTCACAAGAGAACCTTCTGGATGAGGTATATGCATTATGAGTTTGTTGTAGTTCCATTTGTTTTTACTAATGCTCCAACTAACTTTATGTTCTTGATGAATAGTTTATTCTATCCTTATCTGGATAAGTTTATTATTGTGCTCATTAATGATATATTGATATATTCTAAAAATGAAGAACATGATGAACATTTAGTGGCAATATTGAGATTTCTAAGAGACCATCAGCTTCGTACAAAGCTTAGAAAATGTAGTTTCTTTCATACAAAGGTACATTACCTGGGACATGTTCTTTTAATGGACGACACAACAGTAGATCTAGAGAAGATAAGGGATATCATGGAATGGGCAGCTCCTAGGAATGTGGGTGAGGTAATATCATTTATGGTGTTAACAGGTTACTGTAGGAGGTTCATCGAGAACTTCTCTTGCATTTCATATCCTATCACATTATTGCAAAGGAAAGGTAAGAATTTTGAATGGATATAGGAATGTGCAACAAGTTTTGAGTAGTTGAAATAGTTATTGACAAATGCTTTAGTGCTAAATATGGAAGATGTAAATAAAGAGTTTGATGTATGTATAGGTGCTTGCTAGAAAGGACTTTGTGGAGTTCTTATGCAGGAAGTATGGGTAATATGCTATTAATCACAGAAGTTGAATGAGCACGAGTGAAATTATCCAACGCATGATCTTGAGTTGGTGGTGGTCATCCATGCATTGAACAAGTGGATGCACTATATTCTTGGTAGGAGATTTGTACTGATGAGCGATCATATTGGATTTAGGTATTTATTTGACCAACTGAATTTGAATGCCTGAAAAGCTAAATGATTGGCCACGATCACTAAGTTCGAGCCTGAGATCAAATACATTAGCTTGAGATCAAATACATTAAAGGTAAAGAGAACATGGTTACACATGCTCTTAGCAGGCAAATACAGGTAAGCCACATAGAAACTATTGACCGAGAAACTTATCATGAGAAAGTTTCCTGTGAAATTGTATTGAAGTCACTTGGGATATCAAAAGACATTGATGGTGGTGAATAATTTCTACCATTGGCCGTACTTGAAGAAAGAAGTGGCAGAGTTTGTGGTGGGATGCCTAGATTGTCAATAGGTAAAGGGAGAGTGTAATAATCCAAGTGGGTTACTACATGTGAAGGTGATTCTAGAATGGAAATGGGAGGACATTTCCATGGACTTCATTACAGGTTTGCAGAGGACATCTAGAAAATATGACTCGATTAAAATTGTGGTTGAAAAGATGACAAAGGTAGCGCACTTCATTCATATAAATTCTACTTATTTAGCAAATGATGTAGCATAGTTATTCATCAGGGATATATTGATGTTTCATGGTGCACCAAATAATATCATGTCAAACAAGGATGCTAAGTTTACTTCTAGGTTCTGGAAAGATTTATTTGTAGGCTTGGGTATAGACTTCGACTTTAGCACAACTTAGCATCCACAGAAGGATGGAGAAATAGAGAGGGTCGATAATATATTGGAGAATATGTTGAGGATGTATGTGATGCATCAGTAGTGAAAGTGGGAATAGTACCTTCCACTAGTTGAGTTCGCTTACAATAATGTGTGTCAAGAATATTTGAGCTTGAGTCTATTTGAGGCATTGTATGGGTGGACTTGTAATACTCCTATCAGTCAGAGTGACCCAGTGAAAATGGTATTCATTAGATCAGACATATTGGGAGAAATGGAATAAGAAATGAAGGTAATCAAGAAGAATTTAAAGGAAACACAAGGAAGGAAGAAGAGTTATGTAGATTGGAATAGGTTCTCTTAGGAGTTTTAGGTTGGGGAATATGTGTACTTACTCATCGGGAACAAGAATATTTCCTTATGAATTGGATCATGTGCCAAGTTTGCACCTTAGTTTTGTGGACACTTTAGGATCCTCGAAAGGATTGGAACAGTAGCCTATTGACTTTTAATGCCTCCGATAGTGAATGTCCATGATGTTTTCCATCTTTCATTGCTTATGAAATATGTTAAAGAGATTGGTCATATAATTGACTGGATTGTATTGCAGATGGAGCCATAAGGAGATTTCCATATGGAACCTTAGTGTATATTGCAGAGAAAGATGCTAATGCTCTAGAAACGAGCAATCAAGCAGGTTAAAGTGTAATGGAAACGCTTTGGGTCTGATGAATCTACATGGGAGATGGGTTGAGCAGATGCAGGTTATGCATCCTTCTCTATTCGTTGGTTGAGCAAATGTTCTTGATATATGTCTTTGATATATGTTTTGGTGCATGTATATATTTATATGGATGTAAATATCGCCATGAGTTGTGTTATAAAGCTCCAAAAAGTAGTATGGGTGTCATGTCATTAAGTTCTCCATGTTGTTAGGTTGGTTGCTTCTCAACAAGTTGATCATTGTAACAACCTTGGTAAAAAATCCATGTAAAAATTAATAAAGGTAAAATAACACCTTGGTCATGGGACATGTATTCCAAGATAAATGTTGGGAAAAAACATAGTGATGTGGATCAATTGTGATTAATTAATGGCTATGGAAATTGAAAAATGCAATGGCTAAGGCTTTGAAAAGGAAAAGTGAAATTTATTGGCATTTATTTATGAAAATAATGGAAATTAAGAGAAAACGAAGGTCAAAGGTCATAGGCTTCATGCGAGGAGGAAAATTAAGAAAATAAATGGAAAATTCAAGAAAATAGAAGCCTCGTTAATAAAAAGGATTTTGAGGATCAATTCATGGATTTTGATCAGTTCAGTTTTGGAGCTCTCATTTTCTCTGTCTCTCTCTCGTACTCTTGGACACAGAGTTTCCTCATACAACTCTTGGTGGATTGTGGCATAGTTCAGATTTACAGCAAGAAGGCAAAGGAAAAGTAGCAAAGTGCAAGAGGACATCAGCATCAACAGCTAGAACAGATTTTTCTTATAGGTACCAAGTTTCATGTATGATTTTCCTATTAGTTTTGGCATGCATGGAATATGCATGTAGTTATTTTCTCATGACCTATGATTGGCATGGAGGATTGCTTGCATTGGGAATGGTTATTCCTAGCCTTTCCATTTTCTAGATACCCATGGTGTTGTGGGTTTGAATTTTGTTTTCGGGTTGGTTTTCTTGTGCCTTTGGCTGTGGGTTGAGTTATTAGTTCCTGGAAGAATTGGTTGGAATGTTTGGTAATTCAATTAACTTTAAATTATTTTCATAAATTATGGACCAAGGCTAGTAGTTTTATGAAGTTATTTTCTCATGACCTATGATTGGCATGGAGGATTGCTTGCATTGAGAATGGTTATTCCTAGCCTTTCCATTTTCTAGATACCCATGGTGTTGTGGGTTTGAATTTTGTTTCCGAGTTGGTTTTCTCGTGCCTTTGGCTATGGGTTGAGTTATTAGTTCCTGGAAGAATTGGTTGGAATGTTTGGTAATTCAATTAACTTTAAATTATTTTCATAAATTATGGACCAAGGCTAGTAGTTTTATGAAGTGTAAGTGCATTGTATGTGCTAGAAGTCCTTAGTTATTCACACCTATAAATTAAACTGAATTATCGAAATATATATTCTAAATTAGGTTATTGGAATGCACATGAGTAGAGAAATTATTCCTAGAAAATTAAATGATCACACTCTTTTATCAAAGTCTACTTATGGAAAATATCACACTCTGCTTCAAAAGTAACTTTCACAACTCTGCATAAAAGTAAAGCAATCCTTAAACATACAAAAATTAATTTCACTCTTATAAGAACTATATCAAATTATGAAATCCTCAGAACTTATGAAAATATGATAATTATCAATCAATCCCACACTTGTAAAATGAAATTTAACTCAAAAAAACACATAGATTATCCCTTTGCTATATGTCTGAATTATGCTTTGAAAGAATCTCAACATCAACTTATCTATCATAATAACACACTCTTGCATGAAAAATCAAAATGAATTGAAAATATGTTCTCACTTGCTCAAAGTCATAAATCACTCTTGTTGGAAATAAAACCTGTAATCAAATCCTCTATTTTAAGAATTACAATTCTATTCTAAATCCAAAATCTCATTATTGTTATCGTTGCTTATTAAACTCAATGCATGTGCTCCTCAATTAGTAAATAAAATTAGTTAACAAGACAATCATACTACGGTTATTTAACTCAAAAGTCAACAAAGGAAATTGTTCTATAGGATGCATCAAGAAAATAAGCTTATGAAATGATATAAGGAATTTCTACTTGAAACACAAAATAACCGTAGTACCTGAGGGGGTCCTCCATAAGAATATGGTCACGAGATCTAACTGAGCAATCAACTACGGATCGAAATAAGAAGGATTCTTTAAAATTGAATTGAAAATAAAGTTCTTAATTCTCAATGTTGCATAACAAAAATCACTATGTTTATTCTTGCTTATGAGACCTTTTTATAAATATTGTATCATTAAATGTTCAAAGCTTCATGCTTAGCTTCGCTTAACAAAATAATCAAACTAACTATGACAGATACCATAATGAAATTTTCTAACAATTTGCTATTATCAAATAAAATCATTAGCCATATATATCATTCCTCGCTCACCTGTTATAGCTAACAAAGTTGACTTTTTCCTCTAACCATGTAATTGGAAGGTTCCTTTATCAATTTGGTTAATGAAGGTAGGAGGGAATCCTTGAGTACATTAATTTCCATTGATTCAAAAATTTCTTGCTTTCAAGTTTTAACAATTAAAGGTTCTTGTGGGTCATCACACTGAGTTTCTTTTCCTTGAATTGACGATGAAGATGCCTTTTCTATAGCTTTTTTCTTTAGAGACTCAATATAGTCATATATCTCCTGCTGTACTCGATTTATCTCGAGTGTTTTTCTTGTCGGACCAGAGATTGGTGTAAGAACAGTTTGTGATGTGACGTTTGGTTCCTCCTTCTCTTCTAGATTAACAAACTCTATGAATTATTGAGATGACTCCTTTACCATTTTATTAAGTCTTACAATTCTCCTTATGGTAGATGAGGGAGGAGTTTGTTATTTAGTTTTCTTCTATTTTTTAGTGGCCTTCTTTGCTTCTTTTGTTTTCTACCTCGGTGTATTTTCTTCCTTTTCACTGAATTTCTTTCTTCTAACAATTTTCTTCTTCATATTTTCTAAAACATTTGCAAGAGGAAGTTAATCTTTTGAATGTTTCTCTGGTTGAGGTGGGTTATCGACACGGTTTTCAAACAATTTTCTTATTCTCTTGCTTATCTTATCCCTACTCTTTTATTCTTCCTCAACTTCTTTAAAATGATTTCTAATTAGAAAATTCTCCTAGTTATCTCATAGATTCTCAAGATGGGCTTGAATAACGATCTTTACAATGCCATGATGATATAGAATGTGTTCAATGGACTCAATTTTTCTTTGAGTATTACTAGAAATATTCCTTAGAATATTAAGTAGAAAATAGGGAAAATTGATTTCATTTCCTTCAATTAATTGCATCATTAAATGAACATGGTAGAAAAACATGCTACCAAATCCACCCTCACAAGTAATGAACATCTAAATAACTAAGATTAAATTCCTCCATTTACACTTTAGAGTTATGCTCGGAATACCCTTTCTAAAACCAGTAATATCTATACCCGGATTCTTTAGAAGCTCCTTCCATTCATTCCCTTCAATACTCCTGTTTTTGAACCACCTTTCGCCAATTCTAGGTAGTCGAGTCACCTCATCCATGTAGGGTTTTGTCATGACAATTTTGATGTCCCCAATTTATACTTAAGTTCCATCAAAGGCCTGACCAAAAGATTTGGTTACCTCTCTGTAACAGCCATCAATATTTTCCATAAAACCTCTCCACTACACTTGCTGCATCATTTTCTTGACCTGCGGGTAACCTTCCATAAATTTATTTACATACAACTCCACTCTAACAATGACTCCCATGTTCGCAAAGTCTCGCTTCACAATTTATTATTCGACAAGGTTTTGGAGTGGTATTAGGTTAAAAAATATGACTATGGACATGAGAGTGAAATGGAAAATGGATATGAGTGAAATGACTTAGGGAAATAGGTGAAATAACTCTTGAGAAACAGTATATAATGGATACGAGAAAGTGGAATTATCAATGAAGCAAGGTTTCAAAAATTAAGTGTTTTTGTGATGACGAATGGAAAATGGTATTGTCATGCTAACTTAAATGATATGACATGATATTTATAAGCCATTCTAAAGTTAGAATAGTAATCATTATTATTTCATAATGTAATGTTTTTACCTTTATTATTAAATCCAATATTTGCATATCTTAAAAGTTGTGATTCTGATATTTGATTGTTCATGTGAAATTTTCCTCAGGTGCTTCCATTGTTGACTAGATCATTTCCTTCTGCAAAAATATTCTATCATTCCAGTTGGTGATTCTTGTCAATATTAGTTGCAAAATTTCATCAACGTTGTAAATTGTCAACAATTTTGTATCTACTTATTCTGAAAAGAAAAAGAGGGACATAAAGAAATTGGGAATTAGAATAGTATTAAAAAAGAAAATTTAGGGTGCCAAGAATTCCTAGCTTTCATCCTAAATTTTCTCTGTAAACATGCAAACAGAGTTGGTTTTCATGTTTATACAATTTTATTATTATTTTTAATTCATTTTTTTTAATTAATTTTTTTTCCAAGAAAAAAAGCTTTACAAATCAAGTTGGAGAGGAGGCAAAATCCTTCCTAATCATCCTCAAATCAATATTGTCTTGTAGGTTTTTAACAAATTGTTCCTTTGTCAATGGCTTGTGATAAATTCTCAATTAGTGAACATTTACAAGGAATGTCACTCTTTCTTCGTTAATAGTTCTAATCTAGATTGCACCATTATCAAAGATAGTTTCAATCTCATAAGGCCCAAGCAAATGGGTTTCAATTTTTCCTTGAAAATCTTTAAAAATTACGTCAAAAAGTAATTCCCAATATCCTTGCTGAAATTTTCTTTCATTTATGTTCTTGTCATGCCACCTAGATATTTGTTTTTGAACTATGTTTATTATTTGAATAGAATCCTATATTATATCATCTTGTTCATTCAGATACTCCATTCTTTATTGTTGTACTTCAGATAGATCAAGACCTAATTTAACTATTTTCTTGAAGGTCCTTACCTGGAACTCAATAAGAAATAAGACTTGCTTCCCATAAACTAGTTCATAGGGAGTATGTCTTATACTATTTCTCCATGTGGTATGGTATTCCCATAAGGCTTCTGGAAGCTTTTATGCCCAATCTCTTCTATGCAGATGCACAATCTTGGTATGGATTGCTTCAATTACTTTATTGGTGGATTCCACCTACCCATTTCCTTATGGATGATATGGAGTGGATTTCTGATGTTTGATTTTATATTGCACCATTATACTTTGTACCAACTTAGATGTAAATTGATTTCCTTGATCAATCATAATTTCCCTTGGGATACTAAAACGAGTAAAAATATCCTCGAAAATAAATGAAACTAATACATTTTTAGTAGAAAAGTAAAGTGCTTCATCTTCTACCCATTTGTAACATAATCATTGCAAACAAGAATGTACATTTTTTGTTTGGACGGTGGATTAATTGGATGAAAAAAATCTAGAGACTATTTCTCAAAAGGTTCAATGAGTACCTGAGGTTGCAGATGGATTTCATCTGAAGGAACAAGTTTCCCCATTCTCTAAAAACTATCACATCTCTTTACATATTCTTTGGAATCCTTGAAAAGAGAAGGCCAATAATATCCTAAGAGAATAATGATGTTAATAGTTCTTTTGTCAGCGAAGTGTCCTCCACATGGATCAACATGACAAGCCTTTAATATTTCTGGCACTTCATCTTCTCCGACACATCTTCAAATAATCAGATCTGGCCCTGTTTTGTACATTTCTCCATTTATCCATGAGTGAGATGCACTAATTTGAAATACCTTTATTTTCTCTTGAGGAGACAAATATAATGGTAACTTCCCTGTAGCCAAATAGTTAGAAATATCTACAAATTAAGGATATTTAGTAGATACCACAAAAACATATTCATTAGGAAAATTATCTTCTATGGGTACATCATTATTATCATCTTGAATCCTACATAGAAAGTCAACAACTATATTTTTTTCCCAGCCTGATCCAAAATAGTAATATTGAATTATTGTAACAATAATAACCATCTTGTAATTTTTTCCCATTAGTAATGGTTTAATGCATTAAGTAACCTTAATCGCATAATGATCTGTATGTAGAAAGGTTTCATATCTGGTGATGGTAATGTTTGAATTTGTTGATGGCATGGAAAACAACTAAAAACTCCTTTTTATTACAATTAGTCTAGCTTTGAAGGCAGTCAAATTTTTACAAGTATAGTAATATGGCATAAAAGATTATTTTTTCTATCTCTAGTACAACCCTTATGTTGTACTAAAAATTTCAAATGTGAAAAGGTAATTTCAAATTTGGCCCTCTTAGAATGGGTGCTTTAGAAATATTTTCTTTCAATGTTCGAAAAGCTTTTTGACAATCAAAACTCCAATTGAACTCATAGTCTTTTGTGAGCAATTTGAAAAGTGGAAATGCAATTTTTGTAAAGTTTTCTATGAATCATCTATAATAACCAATAAACCAAGAAAACTTATAACATCTCATTGACAAGCTCAAACTGACAATTTAGAAATAACTTCTACGTTAGACGTGTCCACTCTAATTAAATTTCCTAAAATATGGTGCCCTAAAAAAATCCCCTCACTAAACATCATAAAACATTTTTCCATGGCTTAATGAGAGATTTTATTTCTTACATCTAATGAGAACTTTTTCCAAATTTTTAAGAGCTTCTTAAAAAGAATTTCCATAAGTAGTAAAACCATCCATGTAAACTTCCACACAATCATGATTTAGATCAAAAAAATTCCTAAAACTTCCCTTTGGAATTTTTCAGGTGCATTACACAACCAAAAAGGAAATACTCAGTAGGAATAGGTTCCCCATGGACAGGTTAAAGTAGTTTTATCATTATCTTCTAGAGCTACTTGGACCTGGTTGTATCCACTAAAACCATCTAGAAATGAGAAATATTTCTTTCCTGCCAATGTGTCTAAAATTGACCTATGAAAGGAAGTGGAAAATGATCTTTTA
>APFE030518133.1:1305-21743 GCA_000404065.3 Pinus taeda | reverse complement strand
TTCACAAAACTCTATAACAGGTCATTCCTCCTCTACTAAAAAACTATCTTCACCTGTATGGATTCATTATTTAAAAACATTTTAATGTTGCATCCTTAAGAGTTGATGGAAAGAATTTCAGCTTTTCTGGGTCAAGAAAGTAATCATAACATCTACACAAGACTTCAAACTCAAAGATAAATGTTTCAGGATCCCCACTTCTTAATCCATGAAATTTCGGAAGGATGGAGGATAAGATGCTTTTCATTGTGGTTGTTGTATCTTCATCAAGGATAGGAAATCGAAAGGGTTCTGGATCTCCTCTACCTCCACCTCTCCCTATTCCTCCAACTATATTTCCTCCTCTTCCTCCTCTAATCCTATGTTGTTCACCATTAACATTACATCCCTCCCCTTCCCTTCTCTAGCCATTGTAGATTCTTCAAAACTAATATAGGGTTCCAAAATTGGGTTTTTTGGTTCTTCCTCTAGCTCTTCTACTACTAATTCTTCTATTAATGGTAATTTCAAATAAGTTTCTTCCTCCTCTTCCTCAATAGGGGTCTCTAGCTCTTGCCATAGTTGTATTTTTCCAGTTGAAGATAGGAAAACTACTCCTTGTGTTAGGAATGTAGGATCTTCTTCTAGGATGGTGAATCTCTAGGTTGGATTTTGGATCTAAGTACCTTAGGAAGTTTATGTCAGCCTACAAATGATGGAATATTAGTTTAAGTGGGTGGTGTGTCACTACGCAATCGTGGTGGGGTGAGCGATGTTGTTGGAATTAAACTTTTACCTCTACCTACAAATCTACCTCTAGAATATCTTTCCCTGTGCATATTATCTTTGTTTTTCTTAAATGAGGAAGGACTCTTAATTACATTTCCCCGATAATGACACCAAAAGATTTGGTAATTTAATTAACTTTAAGTTACTTGCATAAATTAGCAATGTAACATACCCCCTGAGCCTACTCTTAGAATTAACTACTAGGCTCTCATTCTTTCAAATTTTCTTCATTTAAAGTTAAGATTCTATAGTCATCAGCAATATATTGATTCCATCATTATATGATCACCATTGTTCCTACAGTGATTGAACGACACCAAAAGTGATGAACCATCATACCACATACTCTTTCTATACTTTATTGGATCCATGATGTAGACTGGTAGATTCATTTATAAGACTTCTATCTCAGATCAACCCTTCGGCATAATTTACAATTTGGAGAAAGGAATCTATACTAGTGTGCAATCTATAAAACTCTTAGAGGATCCCACACAAGCATTAATGGAACATTTATTTGGGTCATGATCATAGTCATAAATTCATGGTAAAAAGTGTTACTAACATCAATCTTATGCAATGGGAATAAATATCTAAACTAGCCTCATTGGATACACATGTAATAGATAACCTTACCATAGACTACACAATTAGAAGCATATAACTGTTCCACATGCACCATTGTCTCATGCATAAATATTTGCCAACTTAAACCAGAGATATCACATAATGTTAGAGTCATACTATGTTCCTTCACTAAATTTAATGATGACCAAGTTTAGATTCAATAGCTATCAAACATTCATATATGATCATCTCATAAACCAAGTTAGTACAAGTAGTTCTACTTATGCATAATGTTCACATGCATATTCTACCATGAGTAAGATAGCTCATGGGCACAAGTATTTAACAAATACCTACTATTATGCCACCACTAACTCCACACTTGGATGCAATAAGAGATACATGCATAAGAATTCCATCATTCTCAATTGAAGATAACTCAACCATCCATACATATGATTTGAATGATTCGACAACGTAAAAAGTGAGTACACATACAATATCTCCCATGCATGTGAATCCAGCAAGACTAGAAAAAATTACACCACTTGGAAAACTTAGCACCACCATCCAACCTAGCACTGACTCTTCCAGTTCACCCCCAAGATGAGTTTCCTACCATGCATCAACTACCTCTTGTTGATCTTTGCAATCGGTCTTTAATACCCACTTTCATGATATGTTTTCCATTAGTGACATCCCACTTTTATGGATCCTTTTTATCCATTTTCCTAGGCTTTTCTCAGAAAATAGTGCCTTTTTCTCCCGTGAGACTTTTCCTCATAAAAGATTTCATTTCTCTCCCGCAAATATTTTATGCTTTTATCAATGGATATTTATCTCCAATCCATCCATATTGTCTAGAATTGAATCTAGAAGCTTTATCATGGAAGAATTATCCTTTCACATTCACCAATTGGATTTCCCAAGAATATCCTCTCCCAGTGTCTCTCCTTTCCAAGTGATTAATTAATTTATTTATTTCATAAAGTATTTACATTTCATATTACACATCATACGTAGCTTTTCTCTTCTTAGGTTTGCAAAGTTTTACACACAAGGGAGGGGTGTTACAATGGATTAGGGCTAGTAGGTTGATGAATTGTAATTGCATTGTATGTGCTAGAAGTCCTTGGTTAGTCAAACGACTAAATTAAAATGAGTTATCAAAATATAGATTCTAAATTAGTTTATTAGAATTCACATGAGTAGAGCAATTATTCGTAGAAAATAAAATGTTCACACTCTTTTTTCAAAGACTACATATGGAAAATCTCCCACTCCTTCAAAAGAAACTATCACAACTCTACATAAAATTTAATAAATACCTACACCTACGAAAAATAATTGCACTCTTATAACAATTATATCTAATTATGAAATCCACACAACTTAGGAAAATCCCAGAATTATAAATCAATCTCACACTTGTAAAATGAACTTTAACTCAAAAAAACACATACACTCTCTCTTTGCTATATGTCCGAATTATGCTTTCAAAGAAACTCAACATCAAATTATCTATCATAATACACACTCTTGCATGAAAAACCAAAATGAATTGAAAATATGTTCTCACTTGCTCAAAATCATAAATCACTCTTAGTGGAAATAAAAACTGTAATCAAATCCTCTTTTAAGAATTACAATTTTGAACTAAATCCAAACTCTCACTACTGTTATCGTTACTTATTAAACTCAAATCATATGTTCGTGAACCAGTAAAGGAAATCAATTAACGAGACAATCATACTACTGTTATTTAAGTCAAAAATCAACAAAGGAAAACGTTATACGCAATGCATCCATAAAATAAGCTTACAAAATCATATAAGGAAATTCTACTTAAAAACATAAAAGAACCTTACTAGCTTGAGGGAACCCTCCATAAGAAGATGGTCATGCGATCCAATTGAACAATCAACCACGCATAAAAAAAGAAGGATTATTTATAATTTAAATGAAAAAAGAGTTTTTAATTATCACTGTCGCATAACAAAAATATCTATGTTTATGCTTGCTTACGAAGTATTTTTATAAATACCATACCATTAAATGTTCATAGCTTCATACCTAGCTTCACTTAACAATATATTAAAATTCTACTATGAATTATATCATAATGAAATTCACTAACGATTTTATATTATCAAAGAAAATTGTTAGGCATATATATCATTCCTCGCTCTCCTGTTATCGCTGACAAAGTTGACTTTTTCCTTTGACCATGTAACTATAAGCTTCCTTTATCAATTTGGTTCATGAAAGTAGGAGGGAATCCTTGAGTGCATTGATTTCCACCTTTCCATATACTTCGCTCTCCAGCTGGCACCTTAGAACCTATGAAAAAATGGAATTAGCTACAGAATCAGACATTAGCTGCAAAATCATCCCAATGCAGTAGCTAAAATAAATATTTGACTAATAATAAAGAACATTATTAACTTTTGAAACACAAGGCTTTTATATACCTTCCATGCCATATATTCTGTGATTTGTTTCCCATTCAGTGATTATGATGATAAAATAGGAGTAATATAGGTGGAAACAGGGTGGAAAAAGGAAGCAATTATGAGGCTCAACATGGAGAAACACTCTAGAAGCCCTGTATCTTCCTCAGTTAAGTTACTAGTCCTAAAAGCCTCTATTGGAAAAATTATCTTAAATCCCTTTGTTGGTTGAGTTACTAATCTTGGAAGCCTTGATTGGACAAATGCTTTGGAAACCTGATGACAAATCTAGGTTGAGTTAGTAGTCCTGGACACCCTAGTTGGAACAAACGCTTTAGATCCTTGGATAGATTGGGTAGAGACTCATCTGGTGGTTGTTGGTGATATTTTACCATGAGGTGGAATCATTGGTTGAGGGTCGAGGTGGTTTGGCCTTTTGAAGCTCTCGATGGTTTTGATTAATTCATTTTATGAGCTCCCACATTCATGCTTGGCAAATGGCATGGGGATGACTAGATGAAAGAAATATTTGGTTCAACCTAGTCTATGCTCAGGTGGTTTTTGGAAGTCCCACACCTAGTATCATTAATAAGGTCTCTCTTCTCCTTGGCATTTTATGGGAAAATATACTTGTTTATATGTGGTTTATATGGTTGTTATGTCCTTGATATTTTTTTTTTATTATATGTTGGTTATGAGTAAGTTTTATGATTAAGAAAATGTATGGCTCTCATCATGTTTTGGTTAACTCTTGAACACACAAGGAATATATGGCTTAATTTATGGTAATGCACTTATTGGGATGAGGCAACATTTCTCCTTAGTGATTCTCATATAAGTGTGAGACCTGTATACTCATATATGTTGTTTAAACCTATATAATGCATATTTGTGACATGTTTGATGAAATTCATATCATGGCTAGTAGGGGTGTAGTCAAGTCCTTATTCAATCATTTGCATCTATATCATTGTTTCGACGTTATTTTTCATTTTTGAAACTTTCATGTAGTTCCTAGACATGGCCCGAGTCCAAGCCCTGATTAATTGGCACAAAATCCAGAGTCACTAGCACAGAACTACCTGGAAAAGTCCCTAGTCACACACATGCCTTGCTCTGGGAGTGATTGGAGGATCCCAGTCACATGCATGCCCATGGAAAGGGAGCAACTAAGGCTTTAATGTAGAAAAATGTCAATTTTTCTCAGGGAACGGTCACCTAGATGTGTTGGACGGATCCTGGAAGTTCTCTTGCATGCATAGAAGGTAAGGTTGTCTATGTTTCATTGGTTCCACTTCGTTAATTGATACATAGGGAGTTCAATAATATCATGGTTGTCACATGTTTACCCTGGTTGGCTGATTATTTGGGTAGATGTTGGAGGAGCGCGTTACAACAATGTAAGGCTTTATGAGTATTACTCATTCTATTACCATGCACATGTCTCTGTAAGGGAAAACTGAGATGTATTTATGGAGACGTGGGTATTTGAGTTTTTGAAGAGAGAGCGCAATGGAGGTTGCAGGAGGGATGAGCATGAACATGTTGAATGTGTTGGATTTGATTCACCACCATTTACTTGAATAGAAGGACAATATTGATATCTTAGGTCTACATTTTCCATGAGGAAATTCATCCATCTTATCCTCTCTCTTATTCTGACCCGCGGCTAGTGGAAATAAAAATTATATTCTCACCACTACCATAACCAATAGCTTATGCCAAAATAGGAGTAGAAAATCAACATTAGAAGGGAATGAGAATGAATATATTCCACCGATGGTCATCATAACCTCTCGTACTAGTCAACACCAAAATTTGAGTGCAAATGTTTTCTTTCTATTTTCCGCATCCAACCCATTGGCTTTTAGGTGGCATATAACTAGCATTTGCACCAGATGCTGCAAAAGAAACGCTGTAAGGCATAAATTGAGGAACAATCACTACAGTTTTTTAAAATGAAAAAATCACTGAATTAATCGCACGATATTACCGAGAAAATGAAAAAATCACGATTTTTTTATGTTATCGTGATTTTCGCAACACTGAAATCAACACACTAATACCAAGCAAACACCTAGTTCCATAACATCTAGAGAAGCAAGAAGATGAGAAGAATGCTATACATCTAAGAATAATTAGTCACAACAGACTAAGTAGAATGCAATTATTGTTAGAATAGATCTAACAATGAATCCTTTAAAAAAATTATACCTTGGAGAAAAAGGATCCACACAGCTCTAGAGCCCTATACCATCTTGTGGCAACATAGTCCTGCACTTCATC
Source organism: Pinus taeda (assembly GCA_000404065.3). Lineage (NCBI taxonomy): Eukaryota > Viridiplantae > Streptophyta > Pinopsida > Pinales > Pinaceae > Pinus > Pinus taeda. The sequence continues at coordinate 15,672 of APFE030518133.1, read as the reverse complement.
AAATATATACATCTTAAAAATGGGAAATTTACTAACTAAAGTACAACAATCAAAATCAAACAGAGAATTCAACAGAAACCCTGTCAAACCAGATATAACAATATAGCAACTTATTAGATTTGGATCTGCATAATATAGATTTAAAATAGTATATCGTCGAGAAGACTGTTGTGGGCATGTCATTGGAGGCAACTCTTGCTAAGCCAAAGTCACATATTTTTAACTTGCAATCAACATTTGCCAAAACATTCTTCAGTTTCAAATCCCAATGATACACATTTGCTACAAGAACATAAAGTTGACAAATTAGACAATAGAATTCAGATTTCTTCTTCCATACTAAGTTCCCTGAAATGGGAAGGTGCTTCACAGTCACAATAGATTCTTAAAAACGTAGTTAAACTTAACAGGGATATTTGAACATGATCGATGTCCTAAACTAGATACCCTTTAGTACACAAACGAGAAAGAAGCATATGCACTTCACAAAATACTAAAATATATATTTTTGGAAGTGAATAAAGTACAATTGCAATGTGCAACTGCTTGAAACGATTTGTAAATACAATGCATGGGGCAAATACAGAGATCAAAATTGTGAATCCTCAAATTGACTAACTCTTGCAGTTACAGATGAAAATTTGAGCATTTGAAGATTGAACCATTATTCTAAAGGATTGATTTCTAATCAGTGAATCAAACTAAACTGGTTTGAGGGTTAACGGACCACATATGTCAAATTGTGGTAAAAAAACTGATCCTTAGACTTGTGAACAATTACAAAACAAAAATGGGTCCCTATGCCTATAGTGGACATTACCATGGTGAAATAAATAGGGACTTCAATCAAGAGTATAAATAGCTGATGTGCCAGAAAATGATTAAAATAATTATTTTTTAATAACTTGTATATTGCACTTGGATTGTCAATACATCTGTAATGCAGAAATACATAGAAAGAAAAGAGCATACAGAATGATCTCATGGTTTAGATTATTTTATCTATAAAATTGGAGGAAGGAAAAAAGGAAATAGGCTAGCTGCTATACATACATATTAATTTTCACACAATAATTATGCGTTAAAATATAGTGAGAATAAATTAAAATTAGACAAAACCCCTGCAACATAAAAGCAAAAATCACAATCTTAACAGAATAGTAACCGAATATTGCCTACTCACATAAACAACCCAGATATCTAGTGAATATAGTCAGCAATGAGCATGCATACACCCTTTCCCAGGTTTAAAGTTTAAACTTATTTAGAAATAAGAATATTGGCAAAATAAAGCTACCAGTATGTATGTACTTCAGAGCTCGTAGAAGCTAGTACAAGAAAATAGATAATGTTTTGGCGTCAAGTCATCATTTGCCTTACTAACTTGGTGTAGATCTGATTCCATAAGTCCAAATACCACATAAATGTCTTTGAATTCCCGCCTAGAGGGAGGTAACATAATGTGCTTGATTTCGACAATATCAGGATGCCGCAGCAGCCTCAGAAGCTTAATTTCACGTAAAATCCGGGTTGCATCAGAAATATGTTCAAAGATATCATTTATTTATTTTATTGCAACTTTCTCCCCAGTGTGAGTATCAATTGCAGAGCATACAACACCATAGCTCCCTTTTCCTATAACCTCCTGAATCTTGTAGCGACTTGCTTCACCATATTCAGTGAAAAACTCAACCTCTGTAGGGGTCTGCATCAGGTGAATTGCATCACAATCAGATTTTAAACCTTACATCATCTTCATAAAATGTGATCTGTGATAGAAACCTGAATATTTGAGTAAGAAGCGGATAATAAGATCTAACAGCAAGAAAAATATTAAGCAGAGCAAAATAACAGGTATGATCTAGGCCTGAAATTTCCATGGCCAGATTTTCTCCCAGATGAAAGAAAGCTAACATCATTCCCTCAAAAGCATGAAAACGGTATCGAAATTGAACCACTGTGAGTAGTGACAATGCCAAAGGTTGCTTCATTGAACACTAGCAGCTAAAACATATACAAGAGTAGGAACATTGGGTTTGAACAAGCCTATGTAATTCACAATTATGAGCTATTTCATTATCGGGACACCGGAAAATAAATTATTTTCCAGCTAAACATCAAGGAAAGCATTATCAGTACCACACATGACTTAATGCCTATGACCTCATTTTAAAAAGGTACAGCTATAACTAAAAATTTGAACGGAGGCTTGAACCAAACTTCAAAGTATTACCCAAACTGATTTATCTTCATGGCAAAGTAGGATGTTCAGTTAAAATTTTAAACGGAGACCTGAACCAAACTTCAAAGTATTGCCCGAACTGATTTATCTTCATGGCAAAGTAGGATGTTTAGTTAAAATTTTAAAAACAAACTGAATGAGAAAGATTTGCCATCCTTTGTTCGAATACAATATCAAACCAAAAAAGTGGGATCAATTTAAGCCTATAAGGAACTAAACATGCAAAATATGAGACGATGGAACTATCCTTGCCTCAAAATAGCAGAAAGCAGAATTCCCTAACATTTGGGTGAAAATTTAGTGTTCTTCAAAGAGGCATGTGAAGCATAACTGGAGGAAAATAATATTTTGCCTAAGATTATGAAGGTGAACACCCATGAATTGACAGTCAATGAAAAGGTCCAATGCATCAATCACCTGGGTAAAATAAAAAACGACCACAATAAGCTGGATTCTTTAGGTCAACGCATGTCCAGATGTCCATATCTCTATACAGTCTGTTATAGCGCACAGATCTTTGTGATCAAATTCATGATTTAAATGACATAATTGATGAAGAGATTTCGATTTTCAAGACTGAATGCATGATTTTCCTTCTATAATTTGAATAGATGCAAACAAGGAAATGTGAACCTGCAGAATGTGGCATGTTCTAAAGGGGAAATGCTTTAGGTCAAGAAACGGAAGGGAGTCCGAAACATAATATTCTAAAACCGTTACAGTTATTAGATGCCAAACATGACAAAAAACACCTCCCAACTAAAAAGGGTCGTGATGCTTGAAAGGCCATTCCATAGTCTGGCTTCAGTTAATTTCCTCTTTAAAAGGGAAAACTATGATAATATTTTTTGATCAAAGAAGGGCAATGCATATTCAGTGTCAATGAAAACAAATTTTGATGAGTTACACAACAAGGAGCCCTTCAGATTAAAGGGAAAGTCGCAATCATTAATGATAGGTGAAAGGTAAGTGATAACCTTACCTTCTAGTCAGGTAAGACAACCACAAGCAAAAAAGGGTCCACAAGTCTGACCTCAAGAGATTTCATGACATTTTTAACAAATAAGGTTAATCGATATCAACAATATACCGATACCCACCCCTTGCTATTCCATGGAGTCATTTCAATTTTAGAGTATCGGAATATCAATCCACATGCAGAACATAGTCTTACCCAACATGAAATGGGGGTGTACCTCAGTACTAAATTAGCCCAACGGCAGGGGGCGGGACCTATATTTGTTTGACATCCTGTTAAATTTTTAACACACAAACAAAAACAACATGGGCCATGTGAGAGAACTTCATCCCACGGCAAAAGCCTTTAATCTCCTTTTAAAATTTTTGGTTCCGGCATAAAGATTATGTTCATCATTTTAGATCATAACTGATGGGTTTGTTGTTATATTGTGACAGGCTGAATTCTGGCTATGTCTGCTGCTGACACTTTTTGGGTACTTACCAGGAATAATATATGCCATCTATGTTCTCACCAAGACAGATTGAGAGTGGATACTCTATTTTTTGGAGCCTGGTGCCATGTAAATCTTGTTTTGATGTAAACAGAACTGAAATATTTTATTCACTTGTTTGTTTATGCATCTGCTGCGGCTGTTTTAAGCAGAGAGCCCACTGCATTGAGCAATATGTTTGTTTTCTTCATTTCTGTAAATGATATTTCCAGATTCATACCAGGATCATTTATTATTATTTTATGAGATATTATATACTTGCAAATATACAATATACAATTGAGATTGATGCTAAAGGCTTAGCAATCAATAGATTGGTCTTCACATGGTTTTTCTAATGTAATTATAAATACATGGAAACAAATCTTTCAATGTTTTGAAATCTAGTTTTGTGTAGATTACGAAATAATTTCTGTTTTCATTTTAAGGAACCAAAAGATGATTTTAACCACACAATAGAATAGAAACAAACAAACAAAAAAAAACCAACCAAATGATGATTTAGGTAAGAAGGGTCTTGCTATGGTCTTCCTAAGCCATGAATAAGGGATCCTTCAATTGAAAAATGCATCCTTAAGTTGTGGAAGCCATTTGTTAGATCCATATTGAGTATTTGTTCTATTTCTTTCCCCATTTACAGTGAAAAAGCAGCAATTGATCTTTTTGTTTCCCCACTTACAGTGAAAAACTATCAATTCTTTAGTGTTGTCCATGTTCCAGTGGATTTGAGTCCTAATTATCAAACTTCACCATTTAATAATTTACTACATTCACTCTTTCTAAAAGTCACATTCATAAACGAAATAATGATGATAATATGGTTCAACCTCCGAGCTACCTTCTAAGTAGCTCTAGGGTGCTAAGTGCAAGGAGGGCCTGGAGTAGCTAGAGTACAAAGCTTCCCCTGATATGTTCACATGGTTTAGGAAATAGATAGGTCTCATTTGTGCATTGAAACTCGATTGTATTGACCTCAGAGAAACCATTTGCTCCGAAATTCCTGGTATTTTGAGATTGTGATATTTTGACATTAAAATATCTCAATGTATATGTAAATATGATAGTAAGATTTTTCAAGTCAACCCTTTCAATGTTGAAGTGTTTAACATAAGCTTGTATTAAAAGGACATGAATATTTATGCAATGTCATTAGAAAAAATATAATATAATATTGACAATAAAAGATCATAAAATAATTTGTTGTTTTGTGTCTAAATCTTGGTCTCAGGTCTACCAACACTATGCAGTCTTACGGATCACATCCTTAAGTATCACTAGAGTGCTATCTATCTTGGATCTGTTAAAGCACTCACCATTGATTCAACAACAAGCTACTTGGAGGGCAACATTTCAGAGCAGTCACTTCCCACTTGATTAGCAAGAGAACAGAGCTTCCCCGGATAGGTTCACGTGGTTTAGGGAATAATATGTGCATTGGAACTCGATTTTATTAATCATCAAACCGTTCTCACACAAATAGTTCTAAGAGGATCTACACTTTGCAATGGCAAACATTTGACAGGCTCGATTGAACTTGAGAAAATGATGGCTTATATAATTACAAAAAAGGAGAGTTACATCGTCCAAGTATTCACTTAGTATATTCACCTGATTTATTTTGTACAGAAATAGATTAATCAAACCCTACATTGTGATATTAAATATCTTACTTGTACTGATAAAATTAAAGATAAGGTGTCAGACCTCATCCAAGGTTCCAGCTTCAAGGCCTGTGCTTATGTTCATATGAATGATAAAGAACATAATAATAAGTACAGCTGCAATGACAGTTAACAACCTTGCTACTACAATACCAGCAATCCTCCCACTAGTTAAATATTTGCTTTTTCTTTCATCATGGGAACTCTTTCCTGATGTTGAATTATGCCCAGGGCTTCTTGGGGATGATGGAGAAGTAGAAGAAGGTGGTGGAGGGGCAGGAGATGTGTCAAACCGGTTGCCACCATACCTGTCAATATAGGGATGATGAAAGTTAAGAACCCTTGTGCCCAGGTTATCCACAATCCAAAAATGACAAAGATCAAGATGCATAACAAGCAAGGTGATCAAACATCTTTGAAATTTGCACGAGTTATCTGAAATGTTGCATATCCTTACTTGAAGTTTGTAATTGTCAACAATTTTGGAGGCATCCATCCAGTAAAAAGGTTGTTCTCTATATTTATGTTGAAATAGAGTAACAACATTTTATGAATAAAATTGGCATTGCCACCAATCCAAAAGAAATGCTTCTTGAGTGCTATCTTTTATCAGTTTTTGTAAATTAATCTACACCTTCCAAAAATTTTACCACAGCTAAAAAAATTCGAGCATTGCATTTCTGGAAATGAACAGATATAGTAGTTGAAAAGAGAATTACAAGTCTGTCAAATGCAGATCTGCTAGATTATTAACAGTTCCACTTAACATATTATTCTGCAAACGCCTGCAAGAAAACCTAAAATATTTCAGAATGTTTCAAGAACAGCCCCTACTCAAGTAAAAGAAAGCTTATTAGTCATTTAAGCTCTGTATCTGCCAAGAAAAATGTATGTAACTTACAGAGAAGAAAGACTTGTCAAATTGCTCATGGAGGCAGGGAGTGGACCACTAAAATTGTTAGAAGAGAAATCTCTGCAAAAGCAAAGATCGATTGAAAATATTCTAAAGCTCATACTAATTATAGCAAAATATGAACTAATACAGTTTTCAAACGGAAGTTAAGAAACACTCAAACGATCAAATGAAAATACTTACTGATTAATTAAACATGTAAGACCTAGAAAAATGTCTGGAATTGCACCCGTTAATTGATTATTATTGACAATCCTGCAAGGATTGCAAGTATTTGCATTAGTTGTATTGCATTTCTACAACTTTTGATGAAAAAAAATCAAAATACAATTTGCCATTACTTACAAATCAGAGAGTAATGTTAAAGTTGATAAAGAATATGGAAGGCTTCCAGTCAATTGATTACTAGAAAGCAACCTGCCAATTGCAAAAATCATTGGCCTTATTGTGCACTAGCCACCTTTTATTTTATATTGCATCATCATATACTATAAAATCTACTAAAAGAACTCCCTATTGCCCAAATTCTACAAAGCATGTTCCCGAAGCATTGCCAAAACATCTAATAATTGCCTACAAGCTTACAGGCGTTGTAAGTGAGGTGGAAGTTGAAAAGGAACAACATCTCCAATATGATTATTGGTAAGATCCCTGCATTATGTCACAATAGCGGCTGTAAACTTTGAAATCTAGTACAAACTCATCTGCTGCTTTTTTTAACAGGCATTCCTTCCCTGTTAGTTTCAAGGAAAGGATTGCACAGTAAATCATTGAACTAATTTGAAGGTTTCATCTTGCTACTTACAGAGTTATTAAAGCTATGAAGTTTACCAATGAATAACCCAACTGTCCTCCAATATTTAAACCAGGAAGAACACTGATTATCCAGTCTCAATCTCAGTACAAAGTCCACAAAAAGCATAAAGAACCACTAAAATATGACTCCTTACTTAAGAATGCGAGGTTAAAAAGGCCAGAAACATATGACCAATTACTAGTTGAATAAAACAGAGTAATATTGCATCTATAGGATCTGGCATCGAACATACATTCCAGTGATGTTAAGCCCCACGCATTGAACACCCAACCAATTCTCACCGCAAGGATCACCTGCACTTTGAACGAATCCTACAAGGGGAGGTAATCCCAGGTTTGTATATAGAACATTTATCGCAAACACTGAAAAGAGTGGATTTTCTTCCACTTCTGTTCCAGAGCATAGTCCATTCTGCCAAAATCGCCTGGGACATGCATGCAGTCAAAGACTCATACCAGGTGAGGCAGGCCACAATACCCTGGCGGATGCTTAACACTCTATTGACCTCACTTCTCTACAAATGCCCTGCTTGGCCACGCAAGGATTTTGATCTTATAGTTTTCAAGGGCTATTGAACATGCATGTATTAAAATGACAACAAAAATTTTTGGAATTGTTATATTCTCTGAGAGTTCTGAGGGAGGGAACTTTTAGGGTCTCTTTCCCATCATCTCTGGTAGGAAGCGAGATGGCTGCTCTGGAAGGACTACGCGAGCTACGCGGCTGTCATGCAGGGAAGAAACAAAGACACGTTTTGTGTGGCCCGGTGGAAAAAAAGAGATTTTAAATTAAAAAAAAATATTAAATCAACGGCGGAAAACACCCCAATCGTCTAACACAGAATCAATGGCTCAGGATCGCACCCGTGACATTTTAGTGATGTCTTTCTCAGAGGGAACGCCTTACGGCGTAATAATATGCCATGTGGCAAAGATGAAACACAAGGATCATAATGGATAAAAGTAGAAGTTGGAGAAGACGTAGCGATCAATTTGTCTTAGATGAAGCATATTTGAAGAAATATCAAATTTCAGTCATTTGCTAAAAGGTCAACATGGGTTCATCAACCTAAGTTTGAAATAGGAAGCTCTCGACTCACTATGTTGGAGTCCCTTTCGCCATGCTTGATTTTACATTAGTCACATTGTGGAAAATATAAATCCATCTCTCTAGTCCAACTAATGATCCTTAATGTGAGAAAGTGGCTTTCATTGTATGAACCCAACATAGGTTCATCAACCTGAGTTTGAAATAGGAAGCCCTCGACTCACTATGTTGGAGTCCCTTTCGCCATGCTTGATTTTACATTAGTCACACTGTGGAAAATATAAATCCATCTCTCGAGTCCACCTAATGATCCTTAATGTGAGAAAGTGGCTTTCATCGTATGAAATACGAAGCCAACTCTACACTCCACACAACCACATTACATTTCAAGCTAAAAAAAATATAATTTTAATTATCATATTTAATGAACTTCATCATCGAAAATGAATAAACTTACAAATTTATGTTTCACTCAAAGAAATATCCCTATGCAGTGATCAACTTAACTTTAAAACATGCGCATTCATTAAATTTACAACTTGTGATCTCTTCATAAACCTCCATTCATTCAAACATCAAAATGTTAAAAGAAATGCAATTATTACTTTTTAAAATATAAATACTCTTAATTTATTGCTATGATTTTATTATGAAAATGTGTAACTCCTATGCAAGGTACATTGATAAACCATAAAAATTAAAAAAGAAATTAATAATTAAATAAAAATGGTGCTATTTACCATCCTTCTTAAAACATTACATAGAAAATAATATTTTTCTTAAAAATATTCAATGAAAAAGTTACATAGAAAAGCTATATATTTGTTTGTCTGAGTGTAAGCCCTGGCATGTATCCTCTACCGCCTCACAACACTCTCAAACTTGACCAGTCAAATTCTCCCCAATTTCTATTTCATTCCATCAACTTTGATTCCAGTAGAAATACCATTAACCTACTAATATTTATAATTTCAATTTATTACCGTCTATTACTATGTTGGAGTCCCTTTAGCCATGATTTATTTTGTATTAGTCAAATTGTGTCGTGTGCAAAACCAATGAAAGTTTTCTTTCTACTATGCATAACAACCCTCAGATTGCAGAGGTGACTTTCATTCTGTGAAGTATGATGCCACCACCGCACTGCGCACAACCACATTGCATTTTAACCGAGGAAAACATAATTCTAATTATCAAATTTAATGAACTTTCACATTGAAATCTAAAGGCCTTACGTAATAGCCACAATTATGTTTTCACACACAAAAATCTATATTATAACTTATTTGTTCCGACTTTCAAGGCCATAAAAAAATCGTCGTTCATTGATTAACTTTGCAACTTGTGATAGTCAATTTATATAAACATCAAAATGTTGAAAGGAAAAATAATCTTTAAATTTTAAAATGCAGAGATATTTGACTTATTGCTATGATTTAATTATCAAAACTTGCACTTTGTATGCAAGGGTTTTGAAAAGAGAGAATTTGAAAGCATGAATAGGCCAATGATGCCAATATAGATATCTTTGTTTATGGTTTCAGTTTCTATGTGTATAAAGAGTTCTGCGAAAACTTTCTCATTGAGCTGACTGTGGAGGTGTAGAGAAAATTTAGTAAAATGAAGGTTTTTCACACCGGCATACAACAATGATTTGTTGGAAGCTTTCTCATTGGGCTGAGTGTGGAGGTGTAGAGAAAACTTAGTAGAATGAAAGTTTTTCGCACTCCCCATACCACCATTAATAAGCAGATAAGAGAGCAAGAATGCATTGTTTACGAAGAGGAAATCAAATGTCCTAATACCATAGTTGGTGGCCAGCCAGATGCTCTAGGACGGATGGTTTAGGATGATTCAGTCATCCCCAAAAATGGCAGAGACCCAAAAAGGGCCTCAGATTTACCTGGACCTCATTCTCCTAAGAGTCCCAAAGAAAATAAATTGGATCCTGAGGAAATGGATCAATTATTATCACTTTCTAATTAAAGAGTGTCGAAATGCATGAAGTTTCGAGACATGTCAAAAGCTTTTTAACACTGTGGGCTCTCTCGAGTTTAATGCGGAAACAATTGTGAAAACAATAGAATGGGGAAACAGTTATGGAAACAGAGAATTCCAAAATAACTATAAAACACTCTGCAAATTAATAGTAAAAGCAAAAACTATATTGCAGTATAACTATTAATTTTTTCTTATATAACATAAATATCGATACAAAGATTAAATCTATCAAAAAATATTGTGTTATTCATATCTTACCCTCAAACACGCAACCTTGAAAACAAATTCCCAAACAAACGAAAACGGAAAGAGTATTTTGAATCAAAAGATCCATATAGCGCGTTATCCTTTCATGTGCATTTCATGTATATTGCAAAGGATATTCAAGTTGCACAATAAATTTCAAACATACTACAGCGTTTGGCGAATCACCTTTCCAGGTCTTACCGTACAGGTGAGAAGTTGGATGTTATCCTCTCGCTGCCAATCACAGTGAAACTTACCTACAAAGATTAAATCTACCAAAACAAATATTGTGTTGTTCATACATCGCATTCAAACACGCAACCTTGAAAACAAATTCCCAAACAAACGAAAACGGAGAGAGTATTTTGAATCAAAAGATCCATATAGCGCGTTATCATGAGCTCGCAGCTTCTAGATTTCTCAGAATCCCGTGTTACCAGCGGAATAATAGATATCGACAAAGTTTCAATCATCATTAAATATGTTCCACATGGGAAGGACGAGTTATTTATCCATACACTTACGTGGAAGCCTTCAACAAAATTGCCTAGCTCCAGAGCAGACACGTAGGTACCGTTAGCAATTGAAATTTCTCCCAAAGTAGACATGTTACCACCGTCAGTATTTGAAATTTATTGCAGACCACACAGGATAGTACTGTTACATTTATCCCAAGTTTGAGGTTTAGGGTTCAGTCATATTTCATTATGCAAAGACGGTCATAACTACTTGCTGTTAATTATGCAAATACAACCGTCGTTATTTATTAGCAATGGGAGTATGTTTAGATTTTGTACTAAATGGATTTAATTTTAGGTAAAAAAGATAAAGATTGATGTTGACGATTTTTTTAAGTAAATATTCCGTTTTTAATATTATTTTTTATTTTATTGGAATTTTGTTACATTCTCGTCATTGAAATTGTTATTTTTTATTAAAACTTATAAACAAATTTATATATATAAATTTTCAAATATTTAGTTTATACGAAAAGATATCAATTCTAAATATTTAGTTCATACAGAAAAGATATCAATTTTATTATTTCACCGATTTTTAATGAAATGTTAAGGAAAACGAAAAAATTATCATCCTTTATAATTTAAATTTGATCTCTTACGAAATCGTTATATTTTAAATGGATCTTAATACCTCAGCTTTTTTTATTAAATAGGAGATTTGAAAAAAACCAGGCACTAAAAGATGAGAATTTGGCACAATTTTATTCATACAATGATAGAATTTTAATTTAATTATAATAAGATTTAATCTCGTTTTGAAATATTTTAGATTATATATATTTTTTTGTAATAATGAGAAACCAAATATTGATATTTACCTCCAAAATAATTATATCATTTTTGTCTTCTTAATCAAATTAATTAATTAAAACAAATATCATATCAAATAAATTATCTTTTTGTTCTTTTAAATATGTACTGTTTTTTTTATTTTTATTTTTTTTATTTTTTTGTTTTCTTGATAAAGACATTACATTAATAAAACATAGACTAATTATCCACCACCACATGCCTAGAGTATGGCCTATCCAAAGAGTTTGCTGGTTTCTTGATGCACATTAAAAAAGTAATTGTGACTGCGAAAGATTGTATAATATTGAATGGAAGATAGTTTAATTCCCTCTAAATCTTCAACTCCTTATGAGATTTAAACCAATAACATAATAAGAACTAACTCAACCCAAACAATTAATTTAAACTTCAAAAATCCATATTAATAAATAATAAATTAATAAAACTTATAATAAAATAAATATACTATATAATTAAAATCTTATTAATATATATTATTATTCTTTATACTTAATAATAACAATTTAAATTTACTTGATTTTAATATTTTCCTTTATGCTAACTTTATAAAATATTTTAACAATCTGATTTATAATTTTATACAATAAAATTAAAATATGAATATTTAGAATTACCATCAATTTAGTTTATAACTGCGTTAATATATATCAATAAATTGGTTAAAAAAGCAACGATGAGCCAGTACAAAGTAAAGCCGGGCACCAATTTGGTCGCCAAGATTTGTTCGTTATCCATCTGTTAATAGGGAGAAACTAAGCTTTTCGATCGACCCTGAGGTTCTCTATAGCAAGGGTTGGTGGAATCTACTACAACGTGTCAAAAAATGATAGTTAACTGCTCACATAGCACGGCAATAATATGTATCGTAAACAACCAGCACACTCCCGGTCCCAAGATTCCATAGATGAGAAGAACTCGCGTACCATCGATATTGACTCCTTACCTAATGACTAATCTCATGCACTCCAACTGGTCAACAACACTGATTTTTTTATATATACTCACCAGGCCTCCGAGAGCCGAGCGACGAGGCCATACTGTGTTTGTTTGCAGCAAAGACACTTCCATAAAAGGAACATCCAGGATGGTTAGATCTTCCTGCTGCTCGAAAGAAAGGCTCAACCGGGGGCCGTGGAATGCCGAGGAGGATATGATTCTGTCGGAATACATTGCAATTCATGGCCAGGGTAGATGGAGTTCTGTTCCCCAAAAAGCAGGTGAATCCCTTAAAGTGGTATATAAATGTAGACGCCATTGAATTGCCAAATAAGTTGAATTTGTTTTTCAGGGCTAAAGCGGTGTGCACAGGGCTGTAGACTACGTTGGGTCAATTATGTTCGTCCCAACATTAAACGGGGAAACATTTGCCCCGACGAGGAGGAGCTCATTTGTCGACTGCATCGCCTTCTTGGCAACCGGTATGTGCAGAATGACTGAACATGATCTGATCTATTCATAAAGTAAAATCTGTTGATTCCTTATCTCATGGTCTACAAAATCTTTGAGAACTGGTAAAGAGTGACCATGCATGCAGGTGGTCGCTAATAGCTGGACGACTGCCTGGCCGGACAAACCAGGAAATAAAAAGCTACTGGAACACGCAACTAAAAAGGAAGTTGTTCCAGCCCAAGATGATCCCAAAATATCCTTCTCCCATACAAAATCAGGTATTCAAACCAACCCCCGTCAGATTAACAGCTGTGGTTAAGTACAGTGAAAAGGAAACTGCGAACGGCTGGAGTAATCGCGCAAGTTCAGATTATATCCTTAAATTGCCTACTATTGAGGAAAATGTAAATTATTCCATGTCAGGCTACAACCTGCATGGATATGATTCCATCCCAGAAGATGATTCGGAGAGAATTGGCTTTCCGATGGAAAATGTTAATCTGGTTGAAACACGTCAGGCTACAAACTCCATGTCGAGTTTAGGAGACCAGCAATCTCCCCATTCAGATAATTTTGCAGCACATGGAGCTATACGAGCCGAGGGTCTCTTTGATCTGAAAGAATCACCGTATCCAGACTTTAATATGGTTTCTTCTTCATCCATGTGGACAGATTTTGGATTACAAGAGTTCTACCTGGGATTTCCAACGTAATTGGACACAGCGATAAACGAGTTTGTGTATGAAGATATGTATTCGGATCAAAACAATACGAAGGCTACCGTCGTGGATGGTCAAGGAATGGAAGATTTCGATTCCAATGAGATTGGAATGATTAACTGAACTGATAATGTTATTAGTAATAATCTTACGTATTGTTTTAAAAATTTTATATATTGTTTTAATATTCGTTTATAAACTCTAATTTTCTAATGAAATATTTTTGGGTTAAATTTAATGAAAATCTTGTAGAGATTTTAAAATTTTGAGTTTAAGTTGTTTAGTTTATATAATTAAAATGTCTCACTAATTTTTGTGGGTTTGAATCTATTTATAAATTCAATAAAGTATATAAAACAACAAAATATTTTTGAGGTTAAATTTAATTAAAATTTTGTAGAGATTTTAAAAACGTGAATTTAAGTGGTTTAATTTATATAATTAAAATGTCTCACTAGTTTTTGTGGGTTTGAATCTATTTATAAATTCAATAGCGTATATGAAACAACAAAAGAGTATAATCTTA
>APFE030518118.1:42891-84126 GCA_000404065.3 Pinus taeda | reverse complement strand
TTTCTCTTCTGACCTCATGCATTAGGGGCATCTGTTATAACCTTATTTTCCATTCCATTATAGTGAGAGAAACCCAATATCAACTTACCTCAATCACTGTCTAAAATGCACCCCTTTTCACCTTTTCATTTACTTATGTGAGATTTATCCCATGTTAAAAGGGTGGAATTACATGATTGAGATATTTTTCATAATTAATTTGCCAAAATATTATAATTATGAGACAATAATTATTTCATAAGTGAGATAACTGAGAAAAAGCTCATACTTGTGAAAAAGGTTTCTAGAGTTTTTCATTCCCAAGGAGATCAACTTGGACCACTTGTGTATGAGTCGGCTACAAGTCCATTATTGTAGAATTTTCCTAACTTCTCAAGCCCCTCGGTTTCTAGATACATTCTCCAAAAGGATAGAATGAAGCTATATAATCTCATTGATATCAGTCTTTTGGATTAATCACATCGCTAGAATTCGGTCGATGTTTCAAACCAACTAATGTGGTTCATCCTCCGGACAAGGTGAGAAATCAATAGATCTGAGAGAATAAATAGCAAGGATGCATCACTGCCCAGAGTTAGCCGTTGAAAATTAGCCAGTAGGTAATTTGTTAAATTGTTTAATAATTTAGTTAGAAATTAGTTGTTATGTAATAAATAAAAATTTCATTTCGATATTATAAATTTATAATTAATATTATTTTATAAAATCTTATCTAGAAAGATATATATGTTATCTAAAATAATTAATTTTTAATATATGTTTGGTACGGGTTTGACTCAGTACAATTGTTTCAAGCATTAGAAAACTAGTTGTTACGTGAAGTAATTAAATATTTGTTTCGAAATCATAAGTAATGTTACATAGTAATATTATCTATAAATAGATTAATTTAAAATAATAATAATTTTGTAGGGTCCTGGACTTATTCAAGTAATTGGGTTTAAAGACAACCCAATTGAATATACTTTAATCACTGTATATCTTAAATATTATTAATTCTCTATAATAACATAAAAGGTATAAATATGGATAGAGGGAAAACTAAAATAATTAATCACTACCAATACATATTGATGGTATTCTTATTGTTATAGTGAATTAATAATATTAAATTATATTTCATATTTAATTTACTTTTAATTCATATTATTAATTTTTATAATAAAATAAGACTATGATTTAGATCTGGGGACAATATTATTAGGAGTGATTAGATCTTATTAACAGCCAGTAGATTTTTTTGTCAAAAGATATACTTCAATTGCCAACAAATAAATTAAAGAAAATTAATCTAGAACAAAGGGGGGAAAGCCCGAAGGTGAGAAGGGAGATCCAGATAGAGTGAAAAGGGAAAGGAGAAAGAGTCAAGAGGAGAGAGATGGAATCCATCCTTTACTTCATTTCCAGCCATCATTCCTTTTAAGGTTTTTGGCATGCCTCTCTATTTCAATCGCTTCCCCAAGTTTCCGGTGGTGGAAATGATCAACCCTAGCAATGAATTTGGATTCGTCAATGCAGACATGGTGTTTCAATTTCTCAGCATGTTCGGCAAGGGCTGATGTGAGAAAGAGATTATGTCTAATATCAGTTGCATGTTCACCAATTCTCTGCTTAATAGACCTACCTGCCTCTCCAATGTAGAGGATACCACAGGAGCAGGGAATAAGGTAGACCCCTTTCGTGTCTTTAGGGTCAATAGGGTCCTTAAGGGACCTAAGGGAATTTTTAATGGTTTGGAGAGGTTTTAAAGAAGAAGAAACATTCATAATTTTAAGAATATGGGCAATCCTATCCATGGTCCCTTAGATATACAGGAGATGAACCTTAGAGATAGGATCAGCATGAGTTGGTTTTACTCTAGGTGCTTTGTTGGCTTTGTTAAAGGCCTTGAGGCTCTGGGATCTACTATACCCATTATTTTTAAAAACTTCAAGAAGATGGGATTTCTCCTTATCAAGGTGGATATCATCGGAGATTCTTAGAGCGTCGGTAGCAAGAATGCTTAGAACTCTAAATTTTTTAGCAGGGAAGTGATGAGAACTGGCATAGAGATAATGTTACATGTGGGTCTTCTTTTGAGAAACTTGGTGACAGACATAACCATCATCCTTCCTAGAAAGGAGAATGTCGAGAAAGGTAAGCTGACCATTCTCCTTAATTTCCATCATGAACTTGATGGATTCTGATTGAGAATTGAGGTGGTTAAGAAACAGATAAAGTTTCTTACGACCATGAAGCCATATGACATAGATGTCATCAACAAATATCTTCCATTTTTTAGGGTGAAATTGAGCAGAGGCTAAGGCCTTGGTCTCAAAATATTCCATAAAAAAGTTTTCTACGATAGGGGAAAGAGGAGAACCCATCACAACACTATAGGTTTGCTCATAGAACTCACCCTGGAAACTAAAGAAAGTGGAGGTGAGGCAGAGGCCAACTAGCTTGGCAGTGTTGTCATCGATGATGCGATTAATGATATCAATGGCCTCTTGGATGGCGATTTTGGTGTAAAGGGATACGACATCAAAACTAACCAACAAATCTCTAGGTTCTAATTTGATATATCTCCACTCTTTAACAAAGGAGGCAAAGTCTTTAACGAAAGAATCAGTGCGACCAACAAGAGGTTTGAGTTTTTGGGCAAGGAATTTCGTAAGAAGATAGGTGGGTCTGCCTATTGTGTTAACAATAGGCCTTAAGGGGGGGCCAGGTTTATGAATCTTTGGAAGGCCATGAATAGAGTTGAAATGCCAGTAAAGGAGGTAAGGTCGACAACAAAAACATCAAAGGAAAGTGAAAGGATCGACATGAAAAACTTACTTGGAATAAAGATCAATGAAGAACTCCTTGATTCACAAAGGTGTTCTCAACCCAGATGATAATGATTATGTGAAATATGATTAACTGAGATCATTATAAGTAGATTACATTCAAAACAAATCCATTCATGCTCGCCACTTGTCAGTGGATGAGTGATTTTGTTAAATGAAGTGACATGGGCTCCTATTTTATAGGAGTGCACCCACATGCAACAAGGAAAGTGCATGGATGAGGATGAAGAGGGCACAATTCCTTGAGTCAAAGGAGTGTGCACAACTGGAGGGTGCACTCACTGAACCTAAAGGAGTGCACTCCACTAGGGCACAGTTTCTTAGCTCAAAGGAGTGTGATCAACTTGGGCACAATGCATGTCATCTTGGAGTGCACTTTTACCTAAGGAGGGCACAATTTCTTCCACTAGTGCCCCTTATAACTGTTGTGTGAAAAGAGTGTGTTTTTCTTGCTTTTATGTGTGTGATGCTTGTTGAATAAGAGCTAGTTACTAAATCAAGAAAAAATATTCGTTCTCCCATGCTTGGGTAAGATAACACAAGAGCTCCTAAAGATAGGGTAATTACACTTAGAAAATTTGACTTAGGAGGAAGCGACACTTAGGGATAGCACAAGGATAGTCAAGAAAACATTGTGACGACACAAGGCAGCTTGGAACGACAGTTCATGTAGGCTCCAAAATTAGATTAGGCATAAATTTTAGAGGGATGTGGTCGCAGCAACAACACAACCCCATTCCACCCTTTAGAATTGGGCAACAAAGTTTGTCCTACACCACTAAAAACCTTTTTTTTTCCAAATGTGAATCACCCCAAAAGAAATATCACTAGATTCAACATAATTCTTGAAGAATAGAGGAAGTTTCCATCATTGTTGAGAAAATATATAAAAGGTAGAGCTTGAAGTATTACTTTGAGGAGTACAAATCTTCCAGCAATGTTAAGGGGTTAGAAAGTCGGGCTTTCCAATTTATTGTGAAATTTGGATAATAATTCCTCCCATAGATTCTATTTAAGGGAGCTATCCACTAGGGGTGTGCCTAGATATTTTGAAGTGAATTTACAGTTTTGGAAACCCAAAATTCGAGTCACGTGACGTTGGATAAATATTGGGGTGTTAATGAAAAAGACTTAGATTTATTTTTATTGATATCTATACCCAAAGCAGTAGAGACCAGTTCCAAAATATTAATGAATTATCGAGCTTCATGAACCATTAGAGTTCCCATTCCCATAGTGTCATCCACAAATTGTTGGTGGGTGAGCAGTGCATTGCCCTTAAAGAGTCGAAGGTCTTTGATCATTTTCTCTAATGTTGCTTCTTTGAAAGAAAAGCCTAGGTTTGACACATCCAACCTATTTTTATAAAACTCTATTTACAAAAATACTCTAATTTAACAGGGTATTGACAACATAAAAAATCTAAACTTATATTAATAGTCTAATTTTCCTTCAAACAATAAAGAAATAATTTCTGATCTATATATTCTTTATATTAAAAATATATCAAATGTCTTATTCCAAAATTATATAAAAAATATATTTAAAAAATAAAAATAAACAAATTAAACCATTTTTATTTATAAAAATCAACTTACACAGATTTTGCATTATATATATGATATATTATATTCTTTTAGAAAAACATGGACCAGCAATAAAATTTTGGAATTGCTGATTGAAACTATACATTTACAAGCAGTGTAGCTTCCAATCTTTCCTGCCCACTTCAATGTTTTGAAAAAGATTTCCATGGATATTTTTTCCACGTGAATAGGTAGGGGAATCTTAATAAAAAATTTGCATGCCTTTTTCATAAATTATAAGCATAAATACATTTTTTTGTTAATAGTGTATGGGGGTGCTCACATCATATCATTTTTGGAGTATAACGTGTTGCAAATGGTTAGTTTATTATCGTCCTTTGGCATTGATGATCGAAGGATTTCCTTTAATGTAAATAGTTGTTATTACACTTTCTATTAAACTTTCAAATTGAAATTTGATTTAATTTATAATTATAGAAAATATTTAATTTACAAAATATTTGAATTTTAAGTAACACAATATCGAAAACGGGAATGATAATGGAAAATAAATAAAACTAAAAAAAACGTCTATATCATTATTTTACATTTTTAAATCTATTCAAAATATATTTACCATATATAATTTAATATAGTAAGATGTTAATAAGTTGCTTAAAACTAGTACAAGATAAATTATTTTTTTGGTTAAATAAAATATAAAATATATAATAAAATACTAAAATAAACAATTTGATATCTTTATTCCTATTATTATTTGTAGTTAAAGTAAATTTGACGTTGTCGAAGGAATTTAGTTTGAGTGGTGTGGCATATATTTTGTGTCCCAGACTTCGTGAGTTCAAGTATTATGTACGCAGTTACTTATTCCACTAAATGGAATGTACTCATTCCTATTAAAAAAACAAAAAGTAAATTTGATATGATCAAGTTATTGGCGGTTTTTGAGTTCCGGGATTATGAGAACCCATAGTATTCATGGAATATACCATATTAAAAGGGGGGAATTAAACCAACCCAGCTTCATCTCAACTCTAGATTTATCAAGTGTCGAAAGGGATCAAATTTCTTTTCTCTCAAACAAAGCTTTGCATCTCAAGAGATTTTATTCCTCTTGGTGCTTGGTAGATCTTAAGTTACGATGGGTCTAGGTTGGTATCACAAGATAACCTTAATATGTTAAACACCAAACACGTGCTATATGGAAATTCAAGTTTCACAAGTTGTCAAGAAGGAATTCGAAGAGAGTTGTGATAGAGAAATTTCTTAATCGGATTAGGAAAAGTTGGGTTCTATACGAGAGAGTCTACTAACAATATTTTATTTGTGTAATGTATTTTTCGAAAGAAATAAAAATAAAATAAAATCTTTTATTATTTTGAATATGGTAGCTAAAGTATATTAAATTCTTTGAAATTTCAAAAGTTAATGATTAATAATGAAATTAGGAAGAAAAGAAACTTGAAATTTGAACTGGGTGGAGGAAAATAATTATTTTATTAACTATTTGGGTTAAAAAATAAAATAAAAATAACATTAAAAATATTAAATAGCTTACTATCTGTGCAATAGAATATGGTGGGGTGTATTGTTAAGGCACTCCGTGATTTGAAGGTCAACAATTTCAAACTCAGTGGGAAAAATTCCAGCGATGTTAAGTGTTGGTGCGGCCCAAGCCAAGTGTGATCAAGGAAAATTTTAGGGGCTAATATTCCCAAGTGGGCTAATTTTCCATGCTTTTTCCAAAAAAACAATTTGCTAATTTCCATTTTTTTGTGAAACAAATTCATCCAAATTTTATACTATCAAATTATTTTATCCTAAAAATCGCCAATATTTTACAAAAACTATATAAAATCATTATGAATTTGAATATTGTTACAAAAATATCGCCAGAGATTTTATAGTTTTCATATTAGGAACTAGTAAGATCCGACAAGGTTTCTAAACTATAAGAAAAAATTCCATTCACTTTAAGTTTCCGTGCATGTAGATCCCTATGTAATTTTGGGAACAACTATACATATGTCCTTCAGGATATTATCTCAACACAAAATTAAAATATATTGATTCATCTATTCAAACTCACACAATAATAAACCAAAGAAAATTATATAAAAAAATAAAACAAAATATAATAAAAAAATAACCAACTCAATTTAAAAATGAATATATAGTTAAACATTTCCATAAGATGTCACTTATCGTATCGTCCATATATGATGTACAAATGTAATGCATGCGAAGGAAAATACTTAACTCGTAAAGAAATTAAAAAAAAATGAATAGACATACAATGTAGTTAACATGTGAAATAAAAGGAAAATATATTTTTACACTAAATTTTAACTTTTTTTATAAAAGAATATAAAAATAAAATTAGAAATTCTTGTCGACTCTTACTAGCACAATCGGTTGATGATGGGTCTCATTAGCAAGGCGACCCAGGATCAAACCTCATGGGCTGGCAGTGCCCTATAAGGTTTGATCCTAGGGGGAGATATGCTAAAAAATCCAATCAACAAGTCAACTTAGGGCTGGTGTGGCCCACTCTAGGTGCGATCCCTAGGTGACTCTGAGAGATTTTGGGTGACTTTGACGGATTAGATGCCCTTGGGTCGCAGCGCCTCAAGCCATAGGTCAAGCCTGGAAAATCACATACAATTTGACAAAAGTTAGAATATATATATTATATATTATATATAAAAAATCAGATGAAAATAATTATTTATAAATTATTTCATAACAGGTGAGATGAGGATGTTGCAACAAAGACAACACCGGGAAAGGCCACAAAAGAAATTTCCTGATTTTTTCCAACGTAAGAAGCTTGCTATGCCGAATTAACTAGAGGAAGAACAAAATAGGGCATTGTTGGAGAATCAAGATTAGGGCCTCCCAATCCAAGGGTGGATCATGAGCTGGAAAATGGGTGGCAAATTTCCATTCTCGCCATTTCGATTGTCAGTCATTGTCTTGCAAAAAGTCTTTCACCCTATTATCTCCCAAGTGAGTGGTGAATGTTTGGATATCCCTGATGTGCTACGAGAGAGTTTACTAACAATATTTTGTTTGTGTAATGTATTTTTTTGAAAGACATAAAAATCAATTAAAATAAAATCTTTTATTATTTTGAATACGGTAGTAAAGTATATTAAATTCTTTGAAATTTTAAAAATTAATGATTAATATGAGATTATGAGACAGAGAACTTAAATTTTTGATGTAGTGGAGGAAAATAATTATTTTATTAATTATTTGGGTTAAAAAATAAAATAAAAATAATATTAAAAATATTAAATAGCTTACTGGGTGTGGAATAGATGATGATGGGGTGTATTGTTAAGGCACTCCGTGATTTGAAGGTAACCAATTTCAAATTCAGTGGGAAAAATTCCAGTCATGTTAAGAGCTAGTGTGGCCCAAACCAAGTGTGATCCCTAAGCGATTTTGACAACTTAGGTGCCCTTGGGTCATGATTTCTCAACCCAAAAATTAAACTTATAATCATCTTAAAACTCACACAATTTAATAAACAAAAAAAAATATTAAAAAAATAAAACAAAATTTAAATAAAAAAATTACACCACTCAATTTTAAAATAAATATATTAATTAAAAAATTTCCATAAGATGTCACTTTTCTTTTTGTCCATATAGGGCATGTACAAATGTAATGCATCCAAAGGACAATCTTAAGTCGTAAGAAATAAATAACAAAAGTATTACGATAGATACTAATGGAGTAAAATGTGAATAAAAGAAAAAATATATTCTTTACATTAAATTTTATTTTTTATAAAATAATATAAAAATAAAATTAGAAATGCTTGTTAAGTCTTACTAGCACAATCGGTTGAGGATGTGTTTCATTAGTAAGGCGACCCAGGATCAAACCTTAGGGGGTGACAGTGTCCTATAAGGTTTGATCCTGAGGGGAGACATGCTAAAATATCCAGTCAACTTTGGGCTGGTGTGGCCCAAGTTCGATACGATCCCTCGGTGACTTTGACAGATGGGTGACTTTAACGAATTAAGTGCCCTTAGGTCGTAGCTTGTCAAGCCATAAGTCAAATATAGAAAGTCACAAACAACTTCACAAAAAAATTTAAAAATTATCTATATATGAATGAAAATAAAAATCATATGAAAATATTTTTTTATAAGTAATTAAACTTTTATTTTAAATTATTTTCCATAAGTAAGACGAAGATGATGCGACCCATCGAGATTAGAGCAGTAAAGATCATGTTTATCATTAAAAGAAATAAATGGAGGGAGTAGGGTTGTCACCCCCACACCATTTGAAGGAATTCTAATCTTATCTGTTGCATTAATCATCATCGTTATTATTGATAATGTTATTCCACTTAATGCTCTAGAAGATTATACTTCTTGGCTCAAATTGAAGGGTCGCTTCAGCATTGGGAACCTCAAAAGACAACAATGAACCACAAGGTTTCGTTATTGTTCCAGGAAGCATTCAGACCGACTTCACAAGGTGGCCGAGGCACTAGCAAGGATCGTGGGACCAATCATCGTGGTCATGGTAGGGACCACAACCGAACTCAAATTCACGAGCCAACCACCAGATACAAGGAATCCTTATTACTTTTATTATATATTATAATCAATAAATATAATATAATGAATCATTAAAAATAAATATAAGTATTAATGAATATTAAAATTAAGACTAGTTATATAAATTAAATAATTAGTAAATTGGATACACATTTCAAATTTATAATAAGCATGAAACACTTACGTTTATATTTACACTCTCAGACGTTTGAAAGAAAAAATCCACTAAAGTTATCTAAATTATAACTTTATTTTAAAAAAGTATAATTATTATTATTTATTATTGATGATAAAGAATTAATATATAATTTATATATACATTTAAAAAAATGATGTAACCATAATCTTAAGCATGGAGATTCACTGCATTGTATCATGGAGATTTTTAATTGGTAAATAGATTTTGTTACACTACCATGGCTTATCAATCCCAGATACAAAAACCATAATTCATTTCATATGACTTGTCCTCATGACATTTTTATAATGAATGAATTTAATGAAAAAGGAAAAAATACATAACTAATTTAGAAATAAATTTAAATATTTGATTCGTTTATTATGAATATTCTCCAATATTCTAGGGAGGTTAAATCTCTGCCATCCACCTAATAACTATTGATAATTAAATTAAAAGTATGAAAGTATTATTCGAAAATCAACATGTCCATCAACATGATTAATAAAATATTAATTATGCCTACGGGGTGTATAGCAAAAGGTGACAGGTTGTTCTTTCAAGGCACTATGTGGCATAAAAGTCACTAGTTCAAAACTCTATGGAAAAAAATTTAGCCATACTAATCACTGGTGTGGCCCAGACCAAATGCAATCTCCTAATAATTTTGATGACTTAGATGCCATAGCTTATCGCTACACAAGCGATAAATTAAATGTGTCAATAATTTCAAAATTCACAACATAATAATATATGTATTAACTATACATTATCTAATATATATATTTTCCCTCTACATTATCTAAATATATATTTGAATATTTTGAAAAATTTGTCTATATCTAATTAATTTTAAATTAAAAACACTAATATATTGATTTTTTCACTGTTTATTCATTTTATTAAAACACTTTCAAATAGACACATATTAAAAACCTGGTGACAATGGTGCATCATTTATAATGATCACCCTCACATTTTGAATTTTGTTTTCATGAAAGAAATGAACAAAAATTACCTATTAGTTAAACAGGAATTAACACACTAACCTATGAAATTTTATATTTGTTGGCAACACAAAATGCCCGCTTCCACGGTGTAGACCATACACCGGTGGTTGCACTCAATCCATCGATGATAAGTGAAAAGGTGAGTTCCTCCTCATAATTGATTCCTTCCGTCCTTGCTAATACATTCTTCTCGCCATGGCCCCTCTCATAATTGTTGAGTACCAATCCGTCTGTCCTTGCTAATACATTCTTATCGCTACGGCCCCTCTCATAATTGAGTCCCTATTTCACGGTTAGTACATCCCTCTCGCCATGGGAGTCCCTACTTCCTTGTTAGTACATTCTAGGCCCCCTTATAATTGAGTCCTCTTTTCCTTGTTAGTACACTTTTTTGGCCCTTACAGAGGAGAGTGAGTGCACAGATGTAATTTCGGAAGAGATGACCATTACTAGTAATGTGTTCCTTTACTTTTTTTTCTTATTATTATATTAGGGTATTATTAAATATTGATGTTATTAATCTCAAATAATTTTAGTTTTGAGATATTTATAAATTTATTTTATTTTTTTTAAATTGTTATTTTTTAAATTTTTTAGAAAATTAAATTTCCACGTATATTTTCAAAATTTTGTCGATCTCATTTTTACTAGATTTATTAGTCAACAAATAAAGACCCAAACACTAATATGTATAACATAGAAAATATGCATATATCCCGAGATAGTTAGAGATTAACACAGCAAAAAAGCCAAAATACATGCATAACATAGAAAACACCAATAGTCATTCCTAGTCAAATGAATTTATTGGAGCCAGATTGTTTGGGTCAACCCCCGAAGATGGAGGTGGTTTATAGTCAAAATGCACATGACCCTCCATGTGGTCCAATCTTTCATCTAATCTTTCTAATTTCTCCAATGTGTAGTGTTGGCTGCGCCATAGGCTTTCTAACCAGTCATGAAGTTAACATTGAGTATGTTGAAGGTGACCAAGCATTTTTAGGAACTCAACATGGTCTTTCTGATGAGCTCTATTAAGTTGATGCACATTTGAAAGAAGAGACTGAATCAATAAATCTAGAGTGCCCTAAGGGTGAATGTCCTCCTTTGTATGGGAAGAAGCTTGGCAAGCAAGAGGCGATGAAGAAACTCATCACCTCGTAAAGACCTAGCGAGAGGAGACTCATCTATGTCCCTAGTTGTCAACATTGCGCCTATCTCTCCACCATAGAGGAGGCATACCAACACTAAAGAACACAACAAAACTATGAAAGGTCACCGACACCACACTAAAATACACAACCCCCAAAGATGCACCGCTATAGAAAGCCAAAGCACAACACCACCTACTTGCAACTCCTCAACTTGTTATCCATAGCACACCAACCCTCCACAATAGCAAAAAGAAAAAACATAAGGAAACACATGAACCGGGACTAGAACTTTGAACCAAGGAGCCCAACTTCCCATCAAAACCAAAAGGCAAAGAGATCGGAATCCTATAGGAACAAAGACCAAGGTCACTAGCAAAACAGAGCCATGGGACCCAGGATACGAAACTAAATAAGGCAGCATTCCCTAGAACCCAATTTCACCACTGCAAACAACATCTAGGCACACTTATGATTTGAAAACCACCTCGGGTTTTGAAGTTCTACAAAATCATAACAAAGAAAGTAAAAGAAAACCCCACCAAGAAACCCCGATATTTTAAATTTCACATGAATTACCCAAAGAAGAAGCCACAAAACGCCCAAATGAATGATAACACCAATGTTACTAGGCAAAATTTGCATAAAATTTGTGGTTTGGTCCACGAGCAGCAAGGTAATTTTGTAGGAAGTCCCTCGCACCGAGTACGCCCAAAGACCATTAGCGCAGGAACAGTCTGTCCTATTGAAGAATGTAATTGTGTTCGATCTTCATAAATGTATTTATCAAAAGAAAGAAAAATAAATTTTCAATATTACTATTACTATGACTTATTAAAGCATGGGTTTCATGGTTGGGTCATCATGTTTTAGGTCAAAGTCTCCATTGAGGACTTCTAGGTTTTATCTCGAACCATTAAATTCATTGTCCATTTTATGAGACCCTTCTTCGGCTTTTGAATCATGTAAAAAGGATTATTATTGAGTCAAAGAAGTCATTTTTCACCTCCACACCAAGTTAGCCCTTACTTGATGAAGTTGGCCAACATTAGGGTAATTTGACCCACAAAAGAGGCTATATATAGAAGTGAAGTTTGATCCATTTACTCACTTGCTCAAGAAGTTCGATACACAAGAAGGAGGAGAAGAAAAAGTGTGAAGTTCTTAGAGAAGAAGGAGAATTGTAAGAGAAGGACAAGATTGAAGTTTTTGGGCTATCTCTCTCTCATGCGAAGTTACTGCGCTACTGTCGGGGTCGAAATTCTACTGCTAGAGAGATCGAAGTTCTACTGCTAGAGAAGTTGAAGTTCTGTTACTGGAGAGGTCAAAGTTCTATGTCAAAATTGTTGTTGGAAGGTTATCATCTGAAGAGGAAGGAAGGGTTTACTTGGTGATTGGAGGAAGTCTATGTCTAGGTCAAAGAGTCGTGGATTATCTCGTCTTGTCTTATGAAACTACTGAAGGAAGAGTTGTTGACTGGGTTTTCCCTTGTATAGGGGTTTTTCCCTGGCTGTCTGCTTGCATATGGTGCCCCCAATCTTCATATTTTGTATTTGATAATTGCTTGATGAAACAAAGATAAAAGAAGAGCATAAGAAATTTAATAAGAACAAAATAATATCACAAGTAATTATTATCATAAGAAAATATTTTTGACTTTCTGATTTTCCATTAACACCTACATCCTTTGAGTTGAACAAAGGAACAAGGATAATAGCCAATGACTCTTAGACCCTGCATACTAACCAAGATTCTAACCCTCCCTATAAAGAGTAGGGGGATCCCATTCCAGATTTACTCCTTGCCAAATACACAAGACACCATTACATCAAGAGTGGATACCATCCCCATTCTGCCTAATAAATGCCACCCATCATGAATGCAAGAGATCCCATGCTACTGCATGGGTGGATATCTCCACGATGACTTCATGGATTCACCTTATGCTCATATGGGTTTTGAAATGCCCCTCGAGACAATTGAACTTTTGAAGTGTGCACCCCCATCAGGGAATCATTATCACTAGCAAGGATTCTCTCCATCTCTTCTAACCAATTTAGGCTTTGACTGAGAGGCCAGGCCGAGGAAAATTCTAATTTAATGGACCCATTTCCTTAGTTGGGCAAGAGGTCTACTTCTTTATTCCCTGATCAATGCAAGTTTGAACTATTCAAATATGAAAAAGATGATAGAATACTTTGTATCCAGGAGACCAAAAGGTCCAATCACCAAGTTTGAACCAGTTTAGATGTCAGGGAGCCATTAATCAACTTTTGAGAAGTATCTATGGCTATTTGAGAGTCCCTTGAGATCTAAAGCATGGAGAAACCCTCTTCATGAACTATGCTTAACCCTATCTCTAGATCTTATGCCACATTGTTAGTCGTATGACCATAAAACATTACATAATATCTTAAAGCTCTACCATTGTTGTCTCGAAAGAGACCTCCAAATCCTACCACCCCCAGGTTACCTTTGGAGGCCCCATCAAAATTTAACTTTATAAATCCCTGAGGAGAGGGTATATAGCAATCAATGAGATGACCAAGGAAGGGGGTATATTTGACCTTTTTGGGGGAAGTAATAGTAGGGTCAAGTTGCAGAGCGTGGAGAATTCTTACCCTCTGATGATATATTTTACAATCATCATCCTTCCAATTTTTAGATAGATTGGTTTCCTTGAGGTTCTTAATAGTAATTTCCTGGAAAAGTTCCTTAAGAGGGGCCTTGTTCTGAAAGAGTACCTAGTTTCATTCTTTCCAAACATTCCAAAGGAGGAGACCCTAGATCAAGATCCATGCTCGGTTGATCACTAGGTTGTTGAAAAGATTTTGGCACCATATTTCTAGGGATTCTTTAATACTGTTGATAGTATGGTCCAGATGACCAAAGAGTTGTAACACTTTGTCCCACAACATATCAATAAAACCGCAAGTGCTTAGAATATGCTCCATGGTCTCCTCCAATTGATGACATAATGGACAAAGAGAAGGCTCACAATAGCCTTTTTCTGATCATATCCCAAGTTAAAAGACTTCCCCAACCAACAAGCCACACGAAGAGGGTCACCTTCAACCGTAGCCTCCCTGACCAAATGTGTTGCCATAGTGTATCTAAATAAGGACCCTAGTGTCACTTAATTAACTGGGAAGCTTATTTTACTGTATACATTCCTATGGGTTTACGTACCCATTGCAGCTTGTCCTCATCATGAGAAATTTGGATTCTCCTTTCCTAAAGAACATAATCCAATAAAGGCCAATAATGATCTAATTGATTCTCTTACCATGAGGAATAAAAGCTCCATTCCCTCCATTTGTCTCGTGGATAAGGGTCAGACCAAAATTCTACTACTTTACACACCCCAATAGTCGTAGTAAATTTTTCAAATTTTGAAGGTCCTTTTTGTCATCCAATCATGGAAGTTGCATCCATGAATCGCTCCAGAATTGCATTGTTTGCCCATTTTGGATATCCCAAAACATGTGGTCTTGAACAATGGATTCAATTTATAGCGCCATATTCCATACTGAAGAACCCACTGAGAAATCTCTCTTGTGAAATTTCTCCTCAACCGTAGTATGAGTGCTATACTTGAAGTCCCAAATTTGTTTCCAGATCTATTATCCCCCTTCTAACAACCTCAACCACAGTTTTTCCCCCATAGCCTTATTTAATAATTCAAATTCTCTTAGACCCAAATCTCCACCTAACTTTGGGAGACATGCTTTCGACCACACTACAAGTGTCGATTTCTTCTCACATTTTTTAGCTCCTCTCTATAGGAATTTCTTGAATTTAGTTACGATCTCCCTATAGATAGCCTTAACAATCAGGAGGGCTAACAACTGAAAGACTAGAAGAACTTAGAGAACAACCTTCAAAAGAGTCGCTCTATTTGACCTATTTAAAGTTTTAAATGTCCAATTAAA
The DNA here is from genome assembly GCA_000404065.3 of Pinus taeda. Lineage (NCBI taxonomy): Eukaryota > Viridiplantae > Streptophyta > Pinopsida > Pinales > Pinaceae > Pinus > Pinus taeda. The sequence goes on along the minus strand of APFE030518118.1, from coordinate 68,894 downwards.
CAAGTGCTTCACGATACAGTCTACTAAGCCCTGCTAACCAAAAATTTGAAAATAATTTATTAAAATTTTTATTTTAACTATATTTATATTTATTTTGAGAATATTTATTTATATAATATTATTTTATATTAAAAATTTTTAACTTAATTTTTTTTATTAATTAAAATTAATTTAGATGATTAGAAAAAATAAGTGTCATTTCTTTATTCAAATTAATTTACATATATATTAATATTTGATTTATTATAAATACTATAGATTTATTATAAATACTATTTTCAAAATCAAAGAAAATATTTAAATGATTTCCTAAAATATATATTTCATCAACAAATTGAATCCCTTTCATATCAATGCATTTTCTTTAACTGCTCTTGGAAATTAATATGTAAACACATATTCAACTTTATTTACATCTTATTATCGTCATAAATGCCCTTAAAGACATCTAGTTATTATCGTCATAAATGCCCTTAAAGACATCTAGTTACATTGTATTTACAAAATAATTAATTTATTGATACATTGTTATTTTTGCTAATAAAAAAATACATAGTTAATAAACATAAATACATTCAAAATTGAATAAAATTTATTCAATACATTAAAAAAATATTTTAAAATTTATTAAAAACTATAATTTTTAAGTTTTATTTTCAAAATTTTAAATTATCTATAAATAATTAAATTTAAAATATCAAATCAAAATAAAAGTTTTTGCATTATCTTAACAATGAATTTTTTTCGAAACTAATCGACAAAACATCTCTTATATAATTATTACCCAAAAAAAAATCTCAATAAATTAAAGTTCTCTCATTCTAATATAAAAAATTATAAATAAATACAAATAAATTTAGACAACGTTAAATAAAAACAAATTTAGACAAAACACAAAATAAAATAGGGTAACCGACCCGACAAAAATGGCCGACATATATTGTCTTTGTGACATGGGAATTGCCAAAGAGTGCATCTCAACTATTATTTTATTATTGTTTATAAACAATGCACTTTGTATATACATTAGAATCAAGACAAAGATTGATATGATTGTATTTGCAATGGTACCATTATTTGCATGATGCGATTGTGAGTGTTGTAGTGATAGTATTTGCTAGCTGTGGTGGAAGGGATAGTAATGACAATATTGGTAAGTTGAGATAATGGCGATGATTTGAATATAATACTTGAAGATTTTTTAATAATTTGCGAGTTAAATTTATATGTGTTTTGGGTAGATGATTAACTTACTAAAACACATAAACAAGTAAATTTAAACTAATTTTACATCCAAACAAAGACAAAACCAACATATTTGAAACACATAACACAAGCATGATAAAGGAGTTCACTCCTCTCCTGGGCTACATGTCCTTGTCCAGCTTCCAATGTAGGGCCTCTTTCATTAATAATGATCAAAAGTGTGTTTACATGCTTTACACTACTCAAATAGAAGAATTGATGTCTCTCATGGATCCATAACTGTCAAAAACCCCTATTTTGGTTCTTTCTGCACCTCATTTGGCCAAAAACTGAGAAAGTTATGATTGTTTCTTCCTTTTCGCAAATTCTGTAACTAACGATCCTAAAATTCGGCGTCAACCTGGATCGAGCACCCCAAACGCATAACTGGTGCACTAAACCTAGTACAATTCCTACTCAGTGGGAAAATTTGTAGAACTATTAAGGGCACCATGAAGCCCCCAGTTCCAAAAATCCTGGTCATGCAGCCACATAGGGGGCCAAAGATCCTGGGCTCTGTCTAGCCCCCATCGCTAGCGTGTACCCTTGGTTCTATGGTGCGTAGCTGACTGCGAATTGGCCCCTTTTCCACGCGCTCCTAGTTATATGAGGCCTCATAGGACTTGGGGTTGGCCCTCCAAATTACATCGCGCTCATGGATCCATGCAAGGTCATATGACCCAAGGCTGCCCCCCTACTCCTTTGAGTTTGGTCTTCGGACTTTTCGGCTATGTTAAACGTTTGGGTGTTGTGGCCATGGGCCATGTCCGTGGGCTGGGCTAGGCCCTAGCCCTTGGCCCTCCACCCGCATTCTTGTGGCACTAGGGTGGCTAGGGCTTAACTCGCCCCTCCACTATATGACGCATACACTAAACTTTAACAATGACCATTCAACATTATTTAAACAAGTAATACAGTGGCGCGGTGCTGTTGGACTTGGTTTCTTGATACGTGGCCTCGGTTTCGAACCCCAGGGGTGTTGTTTGGCCTCCAAACAAATTTTAGCTCCCATGAGGAGGTCACATGGCAACCACTGGTTGGACCACGTGGCACTCCCTCATTGGGCCACCACAACAAAACCATTAACAAATAAAAACAAACCAAATTCACAACTAATCAAACAATTCCAAGTGTCGACCAACCATTTGTAGGTTTTAACCCTGTACAGAAATTACTTGCATACGAATTCTAAAATAAAGAAAATAAACAATGCGAAAGCATAACACATATGCACAGAGATTTCCCCTAGATCGCAAAACCAGGACTACCAACTTGATTTTTCATTATGTTCCTTTCAATGTTACAATACATATTTATACATCTCGAAGCATCCAATACCATGGACCGAAGAAACCATCGCGTCCAAAACCATGGACCTAAAACGATAGGTAGCTTCGCCCAACCTAATATAGCGTCCAAAAAAAAAAATTTCTCGGGGCGCTGCCCCGGACCCCATAGAGGGGGGCTACCTACCCCCCTCAAACCCCCCTGTGACCCCCTCGTTGTGCAATCAACGCAACAAAGGGGGGGTTCCGCCCCCCCTCTAACCCCTCGATTCACTACGTAGGTTAGTCGTGGAAAGAATATAACACAACCCAACACCATTGGTTAATGAAGAACCCACGCACCTACCAAGTCATGAACTAGTTAGTGTACGGACTACTGGCTGGGTGTACCTACAACTCTTTTTCCAAAAAATTTAGTTGTTCCCCAAATCGATCAACACACGTTTAGAGAAGAATATGATGCCTAATTTGAGTGAAACAATTTGTGTTGGATTCAAATCACCGAGATCTATCCAATCATATAGGTTTCGTGCTCTATGACACACTTTAAATTTTGAACATTATTTTGATCAACTAGATGACTCCTGCCCATTGGAAGCTTTTGGACCTCCAAAAGCTCTTTATCAATGAACAATTAGATGAGGGTACTGCTCCCTCACCCTTCCATTCTTAATCCATTGAACTTTACTTGAATTTTTCATTATGAGTTTTTCATGAAATTACATCATTTTCCCTGATTTTAGAGTCCTTGTTGTCATAGATGACATCTTGTTGTAATTTCCTAGAATATGTAGAACAAAAAACCACCTTTGAAGGAATAAACACATTCCCTCCTCGATCTCCAATCAAAGGAACTTAAACAATCTCAATTTTTTCTCACCTTGAACACTATTGTCATGACAATGCTTACCATATCTAGCCTTGTACTTGGCTTGAATCTTGACCAAATGTGATCACCATCGCCATGCACCATGCCTTTTCAAAGCCAACACATTATGAAACCCATAACGATAAGTTTGGGAACCAATGTCCTCTTTGTCAATTTTCTTTTACATTTTCTCTTTGACCTCTGCACTCTCTAACACTGACATCTTGTTCACACCAATGTTCAACAATGATGCATGCTACTGCAAATTTACTTCATTTTGTTTTCCTCTTTTAGGAGGCAACATGTTAGTCTCCTGAAACATCTTATCACATGAATTAGAAACATCATTGAAATCATATTTCAAACTTGAATCATATCCTTGAAAGGCTTTAGATTCCTCAACACCTTCATGTGTGATCATTAACAACGCAAAGTTCTGACTAGCATTAACAATCCTCTTCGTTTGTACCACATTTACAAGAGATGCATTCAACTTCTTGTTGTGTTCTCTAACAATGTACTCAATCCCATTCTTGAACAAATGATATTTGTTCTCATGGCGATGAAAAATAGTTCTCCTATCATATAGATATGGGCTTCCCAAAACAACACCACATATATCAATTGGAATTACATTAAGCTCTACCTCATCTAGAAAGTTAGCAGTGATTGCAAATATAAGTTTGCATTTCTTTGTCACCTACAATTTTGCATTCTCACGTACCCAACCTAAAGCATATGGTTTAGGATGAGGAATGGTTTCTAAATTATGTCTTCTAAGATAACTATAGCAGATGGCTGATGCTCCCACTGTGTCCTCCTCCTCCTCCTCCTCTAAGTGTTTCTCCTCCTCCGAGTCCTCCTCCTCTTGCTGCCCCTGTTCTAATGGATCATCTGGCTCTAACCATGAAGGTTGTTAGCCTCACTCTCTTTAAAATCAATAATAAATCCAATTAATTAAATAAAATCATGAGAATTCCTCAAACTAAGGAGTCTAGTTTTGGATGAGAGATTCTCTCTAACTAGCTCTCCTAAATTAGTGTTTAAGTTGAGAAAATGTCTCAACCAAGTGAGTCTAAGATAGACGCACTATCTTAAGACCACTTCCTCATGTATTTAAATGTATTATTAAATTATTTGAATAAGAGATAATTACATGAGCATGAGAAACCACATGATGGCTCTCCACTTTTTCCGCCAGTTTATTGTTTGTGAGTTAATTTGTTGTACATATGGTTTTATTGTTGTGTGATTCTTCTTCATGTGGTATCAGAGAAGATAAGGTTCAGATCTATTTATTTGCTTATTAATTGAGGACTAGTCAAGACCCGCCATGTTGAAATTGATAGCACCGGCCATAATCAAATATTTTTAAAGTTGAGAGATCTGTGAGGGAAAAACCAATGACCAGTTTGCCCTTATTGGGTAATACTCGCGATTTCTTCAACCTCATGGATTCAACATGAAAGAGCCCTGTAGCATTGGTGCACCGGTCCAACTTTTCCACTGAAATCCACATTCCACCTCCCCATTTAAGAAGAATGAAATGGAAGCTCGGGATCGAGTGAGATGGCCGAAAAACAATTTTGGTATCGTATTTCGTTCTTGTTGCACATGGATGATCTGTAGTTTTTTTTGTGCCTCGACAATGATGCTTCCAATTTTAAGTGCACTCATGCAAATGATTCCACTACATCGTTAATTAGGCTTAACTTTCCCTTGTTTCACCATGGTGAAAGGTTAAAGCATTGCTGCCCTGGCAGTGGGGACGACGCTGAACGGGTTTAAACTTAAAAGTCATGATCTATTCTAGCGTGATCTAGTGGCGGTAGAAGCATGCGACCAAACACATAAGTCTATGAGCTGCGACAAAGTATGTTACATGTAGTTGGTTGATGGTGGCGATATTATCCCAAGCTTCCTGATGATGGATTGCAGCGTTTGAATGACGTCAAGTGCTTGGGGTCAGCAATTATTGTGGATAAACCCACTGCAAGGCATTGCTGCATCAAGAGAGATCATGGCTACATAACAATATTCGAGGAATTGGAGATCCAACCAATCGAAAACCTTGATTATGTAATCTCACATAGTTTACATGCCTACCTCAATGTCACCCGTATTGATACAAGTCTGCAACTGAAAGAAAAATCTTTATCGTTACTGATGTAGGAATGACATCCATCATTGCCTTTATTTTTGGTAATGTATTACATCCCATACTTCACTGTCCGTGGTGGTAGGCATTTGAATCTATCACTCAACGCTGGTTTGCATTTTTGTCTGGACTTAGTATGATTCTCCTGAATATGTTCTTTGCGTTAATAATTAATTCGGATTAGTTCAACCAACCTGGATCAGCAATCCTTCAGTCAACCAATTCCCAGTCTTTTCATTTGTGGGTCCAACTGAATTGTATGATAAAAAAAATTCCCTAGCTTCTGAAATTCGAAATACCCCATCGGAATAGTCTGTTTTGTATCTATTTCAACATTAAATGGTATATTTTGTATCTATTTCAATATCGAGGACCAGGCCCTGAATCAGATTTGTTAGGGGCATTTGTCGCGAATTTGTGGAAAAGGGTTTCATCTGCATTCGACATGGGAGGTTTCCTGTTTGCAAAATTTTTCTTCACTTTCACCTAAATTTTCTCTTTGGGATGTTCTGAGAAGTCTAACGTCCTTTAATGCATTTTTTTTTCATGCCGTAGAGACATATGGTGGTGTCATTGTTATTTGATTGGCCATTATTTTGATTGTTACTTGAACATTGAATTTACCATTTCATTTGTTAAAGTGCATCATTAAGTCAAGTCAGTTGTTACTTGAACATTGAATTTACCATTTTTCATTTGGGTGCATTGAATATACGGAAAATATGTGCATATACGAAAATTGGGCATATACGGAAGATATGCACATATCTTCTGTATATTCCTAACTTTCCTGTATGTGCATATCTTCCGTATATGCATGTCATTTATGTATCTGCATTGTATATGCGCAAATTCAATATACAGAAATTGCGCATCATTAAGTCAAGTCAGTTGTTACATAGAGGGGCATGAGCTAGTCATGGAGAGGCAGTTCTTGACTCATGTTGAGACGATGGTGGAGGAGAATGAGCAGTCTTCTTTGGGGCCAACCACTGGGGCCAACCACTAGCTTAGAGTTGATAGATGCAAAAACCGTCAACAGAGTTCCAGTACTTCCAGATAATAGCTCTATCTAGGATTATATAGATGGGGCTTGCAACATTGCTAGACTACCTTTGCACCACAGAGAGAGAGATGTAGAGAATTTGTGACAAGTTTTATGTGTTGACTAGGATGGTGAGTTGAGGTGACATGAGTTGCATAGGGTGCAACACTTGCAAGATGGAGGACTTGTTCTATGTGCTAGAGTTTATGCATTCGATCCCTCTCTTGGGGTTGGATGGCGAGAGATTTTGAGTTGGTACATGGTGGAGTGGGCTAGACTCTTGGAGATGGTTGTAATCCTGAGTAAATCTCAATGGGAGCTCTCAAACATCAAGGGTGATGGAGGCCTAGGTTGCAATTGGGATCTAGGTAGGGCTTCCTATCCAATATCAGATATGTGAGATGGCTCTAGCATTGATAAGGTAGTCAACCATGTGCCTGAGCGCATACATTCCTTAGGGGAGTTCTAGTTGATGCTGATGGCTAGGTGGTTTCTAAGCTGACTCCATTGGTTGTTTTGGCATGTTGGTTACACATGGGGCCGCAGGATGATTAGCATTCTCTAGCAGGAGCTGGTTGGAGGAGGTAGCATGGGTAGGCCACCAGACTGGATATTGTATGGAGATAATGTTCTCCCATTGAGGTTTAAGACTCAAGGGTCATAGAGGATCAACATAATAGAGATATCCCCTCTAGAAGGAGTGGAGTTAGGGTGCTCACGTCTACCAGGATGGATGATGGGACATGATGTGTGTCATGGTGGGGTCACTATGAGGGTGGAAGACACTTTGTCACATGTGGGATACCATATGTTACAGGGTGGTATGATAGTAGGCAGTGGTACACAAGACTACCCAGAGTCAGGTCGTAGCATTAAGTGTTATATAGAGGGATGTGGCATGATGCATACAGACCTAATTCTAGGCCATAGCACCCAATGGTGTGTGGGGCTATGTAGCGAGCAACAATGCCTGTAGTGGCCTGCCTAGGTAGGAGAAGTGACTCGCATCTCATTGAGGATATGCAGGGAGTGAAAGATGCAGGGACACAAGCAAGACACAAGATGGTACAAGATGTTATAGACGTAATCGGGGGTATCCAGTGGTATACAAGGATAGGTTGCGGCATACAATGGCATGATGAGGAGTGCGGTGGTATTTGGTGGTATGCAATTACACATGATGCGGCGCAGTGAGCTCTTGGAGTGTTGCCTCCAGGGAGACTTATGGAAAGGGACAATAGGTGTACCATTGGACACAACTCACCTAGGATCGATGAGGACATTGTCAAGCATTTAGGGACACCATGTTTAGTGGAAGCAAGGCCTCGAGGGAGTTATCAACATATACAAGGTAGAGAGAGGGTCATCCATAGGATTACTCTTAACCATTCCGGCAGACCCTTGGTCATACTCTTTGGGACATACCAACCCATCATCCTCCAATGTTGCTTACAGTCACAGAGGTTTTTGTTATTGCACTTTGACACTCTCCATTCAGGCAGCAGGGCATGGGGGACTCACCTTAGGCACTTCGATGAGACACCACATGTCATGGGCTAACAAGAGACTCTCTAGTTGAGACACTTGGTAGGTGCATGAGTTGAAAGATACAGACTTAGGGATGACATGGTTGATTATTGAGGTAACATATGTTCAACCCCTAGGCTCACACTTGGGGAGGTTTCCGAGAGGGAGTTACATGATTTTTTTTCAATTGGAAAACTTGAGGCGTCAGGGGAGCATGAGGTGTGGAATAGGGTACTCCTTGTTGGCAGGATGATGCCTAGGCTTTTGGCAGTACTTGAGCACATCATCAGGATCTGGGATAGCAGATCTCGTTGTGTGATTTGGGAGGCATAGATACGCAAATTCCATATACAGAAATTGCGCATATAGGGAAACTGTGCATATACGGAAAATATGTGCATATACGAAAATTGGGCATATACGGAAGATATGCACATATCTTCTGTATATTCCTAACTTTCCTGTATGTGCATATCTTCCGTATATGCATGTCATTTATGTATCTGCATTGTATATGCGCAAATTCAATATACAGAAATTGCGCATCATTAAGTCAAGTCAGTTGTTACTTGAACATTGAATTTACCATTTTTCATTTGGGTGCATTTTCGACAGTGTTCGACACCCATGATTTTTTAGCACATTCAGCGCATTACTAAGTGCAATAACCACCCAAGAGTTCAAGACAACAAGTGTTTAAAGCAAGTACAACAATCATCAACAAGCGAGCATGTCATTAAAAGAAATCAAACATACAAGTATTTCAAGTAAAAACAATCAAGCAAGCAAGCGTGTTCATAAAATAATCAAGCAAGAAATCATCATCAACCGAGTGTGACTTCTAATCTTCAAGTAAGCATCAAAACAAGCATGTGTCTACAGCAAGCACACTAAGATCAAGCGAGCGCGTCAAGTAAAAAAATCAAGTGTGACAGTTCAACGCACAACAAGTGAGCATGTGTAAAGTTCATTACAACATTCATAAAGTTCCTTTCAAGCAACGTGATCGTCATCAAGCGAGTGTCATGTCAACAATTCAAGCAAGTGTTTAAAGCATCAACGATCAACAAACAATACAAGCTAGCCTGTCATTTTAGTGATCAACTCAAGTGCACAAGTTTCAAGCATGACTTCTACACCAAGCGAGCCTGACTTCAAAGTAAGAAAGACATCATGGTGACACACATCCAGTTGTCCCAAATTCTTCACAATTTAATGTTATCATCAACTGATGACATGGTGCACATCAACAAAACCACTCTTGCTGACATCAAGTGCATCTTCAACATGCACATGAAATGATTGAGTTCCTTTAACTAGAATCGCAACTGCAGAGAATTGAGTTGCAAGAGAAGCATGTTTCTTCCAAGTCTTTTCCAGATACAACTGATCATTCAAACTCATTCATCCAACCAACTTCAAGTGTTGAATTTGTTCCAGTGCAACTTTCTTCTAGACCCATCATTAAGCCCTTCGAAGAAATCCAAAGTAATCAAAATCGATGTGACTTAGGATATGTCAAAGATAACGACAACTTACATATCCCTGATTATTCAAAGCCCATTCAGTTCATCACTGCCGAATTACTTGAACAAATCACCTCAATAAGTTCTCAGCCACTTACAGACCATCGTCAATGCACACAAACTGAAGTTGCAGACAAACATAAATGCACACAAACTCAAGTTGTAGACAAACTAAAATGTTCTCATTGTCAAAGAACCGGTCATCTGGAAGATCATTGTTTTGATCTCCATCCTTGTCACCATTTTGGCAAGCAGAATCATTCATCAGAGAAATGCTGCAAACAAGACCAAGCTGCTAGGTTGAAGATAAATTATTCATGGATTGATCCATGGGAATGGTCATCCACAACTAGAAGATTGTACAAGTTTTACAATCGAATTCACTCACACATATTGCAACCAACAATAAAATGAAGATGGTACTCTCATGCAGTTGAATGGGGGAGTACAATAGTGAAACTCTCCTACACCTGAAGGGGGGGAGTTCATAATTAAGATATAATTTGATGAAGATTGTCTCTCCTTTCAGCTGCTAAAGGGGGGGAGTTCAGAATTTAGATATAATTTGATGAAGATTGTCTCTCCTTTCAGCTGACAAAGGGGGGACAATGTCAATGAAATTGACAAGTGCTTGTTAGATTGAAAGTCTCAACAACATCAGTGAAGTAGATAGTGGGCATTTTTCATCAGTAGTGAGCATCAACTAATTCGCCAGTGGGTGATCGACAACAAAAGAAGCAGTGAGCAACTTTCATGATGGAAAAAACAATGTTGAGTTATTTTTCGACATCTTCAGCCAGTGGTTGATCATCATCAGCAAATACGCCAGTGGGCGTTCATCAAATTGTGTCAGTGGACATCGGATATTGTTTTCAAGCAAAGGAAAGTTAAATATTTTTGTGGCTTGGAACATGATGGAGTTGTCAAGTGACATTCATAGATGAATTAGTCATGTAGTTGATTCATGTTCTCTTCATATTTGAGTTTTTTTCAGCATCTAGTTTTGGCGGTTTTTCAAGAAAATGTTTTTTGAGTTAATTTGTTGTACATATGGTTTTATTGTTGCGTGATTATTCTTCAAAGGTGCCTGCTTGTGAACCAGTATAAAACAATGTATCTATCTTGGTATGTTTTGAAATAGCTCTAATATGGAAAAGCTCTATTCTTGTTTTTTCATCTTGAGTTTCATTGAGACAATTTGAAGAACTAGTACTTGCAATGTCCTTACCTTTCAAACCCATGGCTCTGATCTTTGTTTCATCTCTAGAATCTGAACCTAAAGCATTTTGTATAGTTGCAACTATCTTCTCCTTCTCCTTATTCTTAAAATTTTTGTGTCTCGTTTCTGGATGAAGTTTCCAACAATGATCTTCATCATGGCCCTCTTTGGAACAATGTTTACATGTGATCTTTTCTTTCTCCATCTTAATGGTAGAATTATTCTTCCCTTTGTTAGAAAATTATATATTACAGAGAAATGGAACACATAAAATATTGCAGAAATATAAACACAAAAAACGCATAAAAATAGAGAGACATAGATATGCGTGGTTCACCCAATTTCGGCTACGTCCATGAAGAAACAACCAGTCCTTCCTTTTATATTGTCTAGAAAAATGAAGAGATACAACCTACAACAGATCCAATCTAGTTCCCTCTTCAATATCACACAATCTCCTCTCTCTTTCTCGCTTAGAATACACCTCTACATAGCCATAATACAATTCCCTCATATATAGTGAGGGGTTTGACTTCTAGGGCAAAAAAACCCTAAATTAAACATAACTTTTATCGTCAGATTTCCACCTAATGAACGACCCAGATAGACTACAAAATTACAACATTTTATAAGGAAATTTTACGTCTATTTTTAGCTTCGGGGGCACCACCCCCAATCCCCTGCTGGGGGGGGGCTCTAAATAATTGTCCTCGCCCTTCCTGGACCCTGACAGTGGCATGCATAAATGGGTAGCATTGCCGCCACATTATGAAATGAGGTTCAATGCGGCGATACCTCTTAATAAAGAAGATAATCAGGCTCCACACACAACACCCTTTTCCTTTTTCTCTAGACTCAATGGAACTCTCACTAGTTTCTTCATAAATATTTTTCCCTCTTGCTTGTAAATGAGCTGCCTGAACAAAAACTTATCTAGTTTTGTAGGGTTAAACATGAGAATCGTATGTATAAAATAACTATGAAATAATTCAATGTATTTTAGGAAAGTATCTTGTAAGGACAAATCTATACCCAAAATCAAAGCTCTTTTTCTTAATTCTTGAGTAGAAGATTGCACATTTTTCCCTTTAGCTTGCCTAAAGTTATGCCAACCCATAATAGTTTTTTGCATCTATACTAATGGATAAAGTTGCCTTCGTATTGCAACAACAAAATAATTGCAAGAGGGTAAAACCTTACTGTGTTTCTTCATGTCCTCATGAGTTTTGGCTTCCCACCAAATTAGTGTTGCACCTTCAAATCTAAGAGAAGTAAGCTAAATCTTGGTTTCATCATCTTTGATTATTTGTATCCTACAATACACTTCAATCTAACAAATCCAATTATCTAATCTCTTTTCATTTACCTCCCCATTGTACATATGAAATTCAAACTTAATGTAAAGCTTAAGCAAAGGAGTTTTAACATGACCCCTTGGGGAACTTGGAGGTGTTTTTGAAAGGGTAGTAGTAGTAGAAGAAGATGAGATTGAAGATGAAGATGATGATGATGGTGATGGAGGTGAAGGTGGTGGTTTTTAACCATTTTCTCCACTCCCTTTTGGAGGTTTGTCTCCTTTTCCTCCTCGAGATTTTAGCTCTCTCCATACAGTCTAGAATTCCTCTCATCATATATAACCTTAACCATCTCTGACATATCAAAGAATGCTTTTATGAAAGTCTTCTCATCTTCAAACATCTCTTGAGGACCTTCTTGATGTGCCGTGACTATTGAAGTTTGAGGAGTGTTTGTTCTACTTGAAACAATTTGAGATCTTGGCTCCACCAATTCTCATTTTCCTCTCTTGAGCTTCAACCTTGTAAGCATTAGAAAAGACTTGCAAACAAATCAAATTTTCATAAAACCCTATTGCTCTGATACCAAAATGACCTAAATGTAATACTTGAATATTTTTTAACAATTTGCAAGTTAAATTTATATGTGTTTTGGGTAGAGGATTAACTTACTAAAACACATAACAAAGTAAACTTAAACTAAATTTTACAGCCAAAAAAAGACAAAACTAGCATATCTAAAACACATAACACAAGCATGATAAAGGAGTTCACCCCTCTCTTGGGCTACATCTCTTGGTACAACTTCCAATGTAGTGTCTTTTTCATTAATAATTATTAAAAGTGTGTTCACATGCTTTACACTACTCAAATAGAAGAACTGATGTCTCCCATCGATCCAGGACTGTCAAAAACCCCTATTTTGGTTCTTTCTACACTTCATTTGTCCAAAAACTGAGAAATTTATGCTTTTTTCTTCCTTTTCCCAAATTCCGCAGCTAAACATCTTACAATTCGACCTTAACCTGGCTCGAGTGCCGAAAACGCGGAACCGACACACTAAACTTGACATAACTCTTGCTTGATGGGTGAATTTGTAGGATCGTTAAGGGTGACAGTAAGTGCCCAATCTCAAAAATCATGTTCACCTGGCGCCATGCAACCACATGGGGGTCCAAGATCTTGGGCTCTCTCTAGCCCCCATCATTGGTGCATGCCCTTGGTTCTATGGTGAAAAGGTGATTGTGGGTTGGCCCCTTTTCTACGCACTTCTAGTTATATGAGGCCTCATAGGTCTTAAAGTTAGCCCCTTGTGGCTAGCCCTCCAAAATACGATGCGCTTGCTGTTCCATGTGGGGTCATATGATCCAGGGTTGGCCCCCTATTCCTTTGCGCTCGGTCTTCAAAATTTCTAGCTATGTTAAAAGTTTGGGTATTGTGGCCATGGGCTGTGTCCATGGGATATACTAGGCCCTATCCCTTGGCCCTCCACCCACGATCCTATGTAGTTAGGGTGGCCAGGGGCTAGGGCTTAGCCCGACCCCTCCCCCATATGACGTATACACCAAACATTAACAGTTACCATTCAACATTATTTAAACAAGTAATACGGTGGCGCAGTGGTGTTAGACTTGGTTTTGGTATGTGGTCTCATTTTCGAACCCTGGGGGTGTTGTGCGACCTCCAAATAAATTTTGGCCACCATGAGGATGCCACGTGGCACTCTCTCACTAGGCCACCATAACAAAACCATTAACCAATAAAAAAAACCAAATCCACAACTAATAAAATGATGCCAATTGTCAACAAACCATTGGTAGATGAAGAACCCAGTCACCTACCAATTCATGGCTCAATCAACGCATGGACTGCTGATTGGGTGTACGTGCAACTCATTTTCCAAAAAAATAGTTGTTTCCCAAATAAATTAGAACATGTTTCTAGGAGCATCGGATGTCGGATTTGAGTGAAACAAGTTGCATTGGATTCATATCACCGAGGTCTATCCAATCATATAGTTTTCGAGCTCTATCGCACACTTTCAATTTTAAGCATTATTTTGATCCATCGAATCGGGTGACAACAACAATTATAGGTTGTGATTATTTCTCTTTATAAACAAATAATTTTATATGTTGACAATGGATACAATTTTAAAATGATATGAAGCATAGGTCCCTGAGGAGTTGAAGAAGGAGGTTGGAGCTTCAACCAAGTTGGAGCCTAGAGTAGGTTGGAGCCTGCTCCTTATTGAGGCTGGAGTCACAATCAAGTTGGAGCCTAGATAAAGTTGGAGTTGTCTAATCATAAAGGGTGGATCCTAGATCCAATTGTAGCCTATAATGATTAGTTTCTTGCATTATTTAGAGGTTGGTGCCTCAATCAGGTTGTAGCCTACTGCAAGTGGCAACTTGCATTTCTAAGGGGTGGTTTACTCCAATAGGTTGTAGCTTGCAAATCTATTTAATTAATTGAAGATAAAGAAAAAGAAGATTTATGTTTTTATCTTGAATGGGTTTCCACATAAAAATATTACGTCTCTGTTATGTAACCATATCACAAAACAAAACAAAATATAGACCCTTGACTTGAAAATAAGTCTCTTTGAGGAGGACACCTTCTTTCACATCACATAAATAAACAATTCTTCCTTGATTCAAATGACAAGACCAACTTGTTGTAACTACCCCTCTGACATTTACTCACATTTACAAGCTTTCCAAGGTAAACATGAGCTAAGTGTCACTATGCTATGACCTGACCTCCAAGTTCTAGTTATGGAAGTGGGGCCTACAAACTAGAAGTAAAATGACATTCCTCAGAGACTATAGATCAGTCAGCAACCTACCAACCACCCCATGTGATCAATCCCCAACCACACCCATAACACCTCATGCATGTGGTTGGGAGGCTATAACTTCATCCATAGGCCTATCTCCATGCAGTTATGACCCAAATTCCCTTGTTCAGTGCATGTGGCCACAAGATCTATGCCACTTTTTCAGGCTAGCCTCTAGACCACTGCTCATAACTATCTGAAACTTTCCATAATCATGACAATGATGATAACAATGCTAAACAATCAAATATTGAGCCATCTGTTGACCTATACATGTTTAATACCAAATAGACATTTCATTAAATAGATAGTGAACATATAAGCTATAGTGTTGGGTGTGGAGCCTGATTATCTTCTTTATTTAGAGGTATCACCACATTGGACCCCAATTCGTAATGAGGCGGAAAATACTCCCGTAATTTAATTTCCATTAGGGGGGTCCAGGGGGGTCGACAATGATTTTATGAGCCCCCTAGGTAGGGGTTTATGGGTAGCACTCCCAAAGCTAAAAATAGTTGTAAAATTTCATTGTAAAATATTGTAATTTCATATTCAATTTGAGCCATTCATTAGGCGGATGATATGATGGTAGAAGTTATGTTTAATTTAGGGTTTTTCCCCTAGAAGGCAATGCCTCGCTATATATGAGGGAATTGTATTTCGAGTGTGTAGATGTGTGTATTCTGAGCAAGAAAGGGAGAGGAAATTGCGTCAGAGCGAAGAGGAAATTATAGCAGATATGTTGTAGGTTGTATCTCCTCATTTTGCTAGATAATATAAAGGAAGGATTGGTTGTTTCTCCATGGACATAGCCCAAATTAGGTGAACCATGTATATTTGTGTCTCTATCTTTTTTTATGTGTTTTCTGTGTTTGTGTCTCTGCAATATTTTTTGTGTTCCATTTCTCTATAATATATAATTTTATAACATATAGGTCATGAATGCATAAATGATCATAAACACCTGAACTTCATCTAAGAATAACCAAGAAATCTATGTTCTGTCTCTAGCTAGCTACAATAATACTTTATATCCCATGCATTCATCAACCATCGTGTTATCACTCTAAAATTTCCCTAGGGCTGTCATGTTGTGTTTAAAGAAATAATAGAGGTAACCACAAACTTACTTTTGAGATAAGGATCTAGCCTTCCTAATGCTTAGAGAGGGCTCTCTCCTAATAATTTAACTTTGTTGAATTGATTGATTTTAGGCTAGTTATTAAGCTTGATTGGGTTTTGATTTAATTTGGTGGTGGAATCACTGATTTCAATGAATAAACAAATGTCTTTTTACCATTGGGCTATGGAGTCAAAATGTTGAGAAAACAGGACTAAATCAAGTTCTAAAGGAAGTGTCCATAGGGTAAGGTAGCTGAGCAAATTCAGATATTTTGGGCTGAAGAGTGAAGTGGTTTTAAATCAGGATCAAGGAGCAATTAAGGATTCCTCAAACCGAATAATGAGGGAAATGAAAGAGGTCAATCGAAACTAGGGAGCAATGAAGAATTCCCTATTCTAGATATCAGAAGAAAACATCAAAATGAATAACATTTCAGAAAAGAGTGTAATTAAACATATTTTGCAATGATATTCTTGTTACAACATTTAAATTTGGAAAACATAGAAGATTATGGAATACTTAAGAAAATAAAAATTTGAACAATTGAAAGGGACTTCACTTAAGTTTCCCAACACATGAATCCTGTAATGCAATGCCTTTATTACTTGTCCAGTCTGTTGGAAATAATACTGAGAGGGTGGATGAATCAGTATGAGCAAGTCAATAATTTTTCATTTCCATAATTAGATTTATATATGCTACTTCAGTTAGTGGAACACGTGTGTATACACAACCGTGATTAAAGAAACTACCATATATACTGTAATCTTAAGGTTCAGTTAATTCATCATATGTTGATCTTTAATCAATGCATCAAAACCATATAAGCAGTAACCAGGTGTAGTAAAATAGAACAAACAATCACACACATGAACACAAGATATAAGGTGGAAACCCAATGTGGGTGAAAACCACCTGTTGTAATCGTCTCTATCTTCTTTTTAATAATAAGAAACTTATTTTTACAATTTTTGTACTGGTGCAGACTTATACCAGTACGTAGGCTTCTACTTGTAGAAGGCTACAACCTTCTCTCGTTCTCTAGATTCTACTGGAAGGGAGATACAACCCCCTTTGCTCTTGTACTAGCTATTATCCAGGAATAGTGTCCACTCGGATGCTGCTATTCCCACTAATATGGGTGGCTATCTTAGAAACAAACAATCAAAGTCTATTGTTGTTTTCTTTTATGAAAATAGACGAGAGGAGAACCAAGAAGACTAACCTGAGTCTTGCGTTTGATTTCCTCTCCTTGATAGAGTTTCGTCGCTTCTTCTTTGTCTACCCAGCTTCAAAAGAACCTGTGGAATCATAGCAACATACTACTATGTAAGAAACAAGGATCTAAATTCATAAATAATACAGGATCAGATGTGTATTAACCATATACATGCATATATAATCGTACACAAGAATATGGAAGGAAACAAGAATATCTTTATTCAGATGAAAAGTAGCAAGAGGATTACAACCATGTGCTCTGACCCAGCATCATCCTCCAGCCAAGAAGCCCTTCTTCACCTCAAGAAAAGCTTAGATGACCAAACACTGTGAATGTACACCAGAAAACCAACAACACTTCTCTATAAGATACAAAATTCCAGCCTCCGGATCTCTATGATGAGGGATCCATATATAGATGATTACAGAGAGGTGAGTCATCTTCTGGGATATTGATTAGTGTCCTCTCTCTGATAGTTCCTACGTCCACTTGGAGAATGATGATCTCTTACTCATCCCTGGTCGAAAATGGAGAGGCAAGTGTCAGAGGGGAAGCTTTTGGAAGATTCCATGATCTTCCACCTCACATTTTGGTCCATGCCATTTGTCCATTCTCGACCATCGCACCCTACAGAGGAGCAAATCAGTATGCATCGCACCTTGTACATTGTGAAGGTGATATGCATCGCTCCCCCTGCATTGAGCTTTCAGTATGGTCCAGTTTTGACCATTTATGAGCAGTTTTCAGTGGAGAACTTCTAGGAGATGATGTAATCAGTTGACCTTGTTCCTTTAGGTAGTGAAGCAAAACTTTTAGGGACTTAGGAGCCATCAGTTTATGGACATTTATGATTGGGGTTGAAGTGCCCAAAAATGTCTATAACAGTTGCCCCCTAAAGCATGAGGTCGTTAATCCTTCTTATGTCGGGTGAAATGCTTTACTATGAGGATCTGAAGTTTTTCCGAGCTAGGAGGTGACCTGTAATAAGATACAATACAATACATTATTTTGACAACATTTTTTTCATGATTTAGCTGAGGCGAGCATTCCTATGCTCAGTTTTATAAATTCATTTTCATGTACATAGCACAGACAACCGTCTGTGTGACAGACTGATGATATGGATACATCAACCTTTGATTAGAATGATCATCTATTCGGCAATGATGTACACTTGATGTCTTTATATTCCTGAATATATCGCAGCCCAGATGGATGAAACTAGATCCGGGGTCTTGAAAAAGTCGTTCAATCTTCACTTGGAGTACAAGTCGATCCATGTGAAATTTGTGCTGGAGTCGAACATGGAAAGACATCGCCTGATTACCAGCCAATGATGTAATCTCTTAACAGGCGCGAGAGGAATCACCAATAATGACAATGACCCTCAAGGTATTGCAATAGAATTTACGTGTTGTGAAAAAGGACTTGGTGTCAAACACCATGCAAAATCTCTCAGTCGAAGGCCATTGATGTAAATCTGTCGCCGAAAGTGAGAAACTTGCCATTGAGGCATGCAAGCTTCAAAGTACTGAAAGGGTTGTTCCTAAGTCAACTTCTTGGATAATGAGCTGATCTCGACAAGAAGCGACCCATCACAGGAGGGCCTTAATGAATCCCACATCAATGACATGGAATGAAGCAAATGATTTTGGAGGTGAAAACAAACTGACGATACAGGGTTCAGGGTGGTGGTCATGAAGAAATGAAGCATGAATGTATTGCAGTGGGCGAGACATAGGTGAATTGTCTGAATGACTTCTCTTGAACATATCAGCGACACTGACGATGGATTGGTAGCGTTAACCCCCAAAGATGGATGGTGTGATGGACCAATGGTGATGACCAGTGAACAGAACAACCCAACTCAGCATGGATGTGGAAGGAAAGTGTCATGTTCAAGAGTGACTTGCTACCAATAGAGTTTCTTCAAGTTTTCTTCCTAATTTTCCCCAGTCATTGTTGACCAGTACCTCTTTATTTTTGTAAAGATTGAGGAGGATAACATATGTTTGTTCTATAATCTTCCCTTTGGGCGAACTTGTCACTATATTTTAGCGAGCCTAGCGAAAATGAAACTCGTTCTCATCCATTTGGATGAGTTTGTTGCTATTCGGTTTTAACGAGTTTAACGAAAAATATAACTCGGTCTCTTTCAATTTTAGAGAGTATGAACGAAATGGAAAGGAGACTCCCAATATTCTTTTTCATTGTATAATCCCTTAAGTCTGAAAAAGCGTAAAATAATACAAAAGGGATGAATTTTCGATAGTTTTAACGAGCCGAACAAGGTAAGCGCTCGATCTTTTTGTGTAATAATCCCTCAGGTCCAAAAAGATTAAAATCTAGAGGAGGGATAGCACTTCCGATGCCTTTAACGAGCCGTAGAGGCCAATCCCTCAACAATATTTTGATATTTTACGAGTCAGGTGAAAAGAGCTTAAAGAAGACTCGTTTTCGAGGAATGAGTGATGGTTTCAGGTAGCAGCTGATTCCAAGTAAGATTTGGAATTTTCCAATCACGGAAGTGTCACAAGGATGGCTAACAGAATCACTCTTCGCAGATGTTCCTTGAAGGGGTAAACAATCATATGGGGGTGAATGATCGGCTAAAAACAGAGTGGAGGTGATGGCGAGAACATGACCAAAGCTCAAAAGTTGGCGATAAGGCATTCACAATGGTTATTTACTGGTTCATTTTTTAACGAGCTTAAATGTTGGGGGGAACATTTGCTCATGACTTATGTTTATTTTTTAAAGAGCTTGAACTATGTGCTAAAACTGCTCGTGGAGGGTTTTTTTTTAACGAGCTTGAACTCTGCGACAACATTGCTCGCGATGATGGTCATTGAGTTTTTGATTCACTCTTAGCATTTCGTTCTTTCAAAGATTGTACTACCTGTTCATTTTCTTCATCAAACCGATTGTAAACGAAAACATATGATTGATAAATGAGTTAAAAACACTAATATTTTACTTGAATTACGTGCATAGTAAATTAAAAGTGAATTTTACCTCTCATTTTACCATTTCATTTGAATTTGGTTTGTTGGAGCTCTGGAGGTGCTTTTCCCCCTTGATTTTTCACCAGCGGGTTGTGGGAGATTCTGTTGATGATTCTCGATGTCGTTCGGACCAAGTAAGAGCTAAACTTGTGCTCTTTCATTTCATGCCTTTCATTTTGGATTCTGAGCTTGTTTCCTTGTCCTGCTGAGCCCCTAGGGTTTGAAGAATTTGCCCCGGGACCATTGCACCATTCCTTAGTCGAAAGGTGCGATGCATACTGATCTTTCCACTGACTAGTTAGTATGCATCGCTCCTAGTACACTTTCTGGGGTGCGATGGACGCAGGGAGGAAATTTTTTGCATAGTTTCCTCATGAAATTTTTGCCTGCTTTCACCAAATGAAGATCCTGACTCTTCCCTTGTTTGTTTCTCAGAGATTCATTGGATCAAAATGGTTGTTACATGGCGAGAATGCGAGCATGAAGAAGAGGACGTTGTTGCTTTACATGATCCGGGCACAGTAGCTACATTATGGAACTGTGGCCTGCTGAAGTTTTTCCATATCTCTAGCATGAGGCAATAAATCAGTTTGCTGCAATATTTCCTCAATGCCTGGGATCCTATCAACTAGGTATTCCAGATTAGGGGCAAATCGATCCCCTTGACAGTGGTCGACATCTATTTTTTGATTGGTTTATCGAGGCATGGTGCCCCTCTCTCATTATTAGGCTTCGCCTGTGGGGGTGAGTCCGTGAGGGAGTACATTCGCCGGCATTGTAGAGAGGGATCTCAGCCAATTACAGATGGCAAGATCAATATCCAAGATGTCACTGACCGGCCCTTGCGGACCATTTTGTTCACTTTTGCTAGACTAGCTAGTAGTTATGCTCTTCATATAGCCAACATATCTTACATGCAGTATGTTTTGGAATGCCTTGAATCGAAGGTGTTCAATTGGTGTGATGCAGTACTTTCTATGGTGAAAGAAAAATTGACCAAGGTGAAAAGAAGCAGATCCAAGAACTTTTCTTATGGTTCTATTTTGACCTCTTTTTCCTTGGAGAGAATCCCGCTGATGCAGCCGCAGTACATTTCACTTGGCCTACCTCCACCGACTGAACCACGGATGCAAAGATGGGTCGATCTTATGTCTCGGCATGCTGGTCAGCCCTAGATTTCTTTTTCTGAGACCTTCTTCGAGAGGTTTGACCGTCAGGAGATGGTTTATGCTAGGTTCCCATATGCTGGTATGGATTTCCGAGGTGATCCGGATTTGGTGCTGCCGGTTGGTGAGCAGTGGGTGCCATGGGTAATTCTTTGACCATATCTCTGTTCATTGCTCTTTATAATGTTCTTATATTCTTATGGCCAAGACTAATCAAAACTCATGTGCTCATGCAGATGTTCGACTAGTTCAACCGGTAGTACGCCACAGAGACCCAGCGACCGCTCCAGCAGGAGAGGCTGTTGGGAGGGCTGATGTGATGCTTCTTTTTATAAATGTTGCAAATGTCTATCTAACACATAATTTGCCAATGAGTCTGTTAATGTATTTAAACTTCTGGAAATATGTTGATATTGGATGAAATCAAACTGTCTTTCCAAAATTTTGACCCTTAGGAACATGTGATAGATAGCTGGATTTTGTACAGAATAGATGCCGGTGAGTTGTAGAATGACAAGCTGTGAGTCTAGCCTGACGACAAGTCGGCATATGCCATGTGTGATGGCATCAGAAAGGAGTTCTATCAATGCACTGTACTCAGTGATATTGTTCATAGACCGACCAATACACACTCCTCTGAAACTTACTAACTCATCGCTGGGATTGAAAATGGCCCATGCCGTAGAAGACAGGTTCCACTAACTACAACTTGCTTCGTCGGCATATCCAACGAATGATTTTAGTAGGTTCGACATGTACAATGCATGCAAAAAGTGGATTACTTAACCAAATTAAATTCTCTTGGCGAAAAACAAAAATGTAACAAAAGCACGAGGATTACTATACTAGATCAAACATAGTAACGCTTGAGGTACAACTCGTTGCGAGGTTGCGCCAGTGGAATCCCATCATAGTCCATCAACTCATAGGCTCCTTTTGCTAATACTCGTTTAACAATATAGGGACCCATCCATAATGATTTGAATTTCCCTGCTCCTAATTTATCGGATTCCTGGTCGTAAAGTAAGACCATGTCACCTTCTGAGAAGACGCGAGGTTTGACATTCTTGTCGAACTGTGCTTTGAATCGCTTCTTATGAGGTTCATTAGCCGAAGTTGCATCATGACGGGTTTCATCCAAATGGATTAATTCCAAGAAACAAGCCTCTTCTTCTGAGGTTCCAGGGAGAAGGTTGACTGTGAGTTTGAGGGACGAGATTTCACATTGAATCGGTAAGATTGCTTCTAGATCGTACACCAATTGGAAAGGTGTGAATCTGGTTGCATTTCTTACTAATTTCTAGTATGCCCAAAGGGCCGAGTACAGGATTAGGTGCCAATCCCGTTTGTGGACTCCGATCATCCTTTGCAGCATGCGCTTTAGGACTTTGTTGATTGCTTCAACTTGTCTGTTAGCTTGCAGATAGTACGGAGTAGAGCTGTCGTGGGACAGTCCTAATTTGGTAGCCAACTCAACCATCATGTGATTGTGAAAATGTGATCCATGATCTGTGACTATGGTCTGTGGAACACCGAATCTGAAGACTATTTAGGGTGGTGGTCATGAAGGAATGAAGCATGAATGTATTGCAGTGGGTGAGACACAGGTGAATTGTCTGCATGACTTCTCTTAAACATATCGGCGACACTGGCAATGGATTGGTAGCGTTAACCCCAAAGATGGATGGTGTAATGGACCAATGGTGATGACCAGTCAACGGAACGACCCAACCCGGCATGGATGCGGAAGGAAAGTGTCATGTTCAAGAGCAACTTGCTACCAATAAAGTTTCTTCTAGTTTTCTTCCCAATTTTCCCCAGTCATTGCTGACCAGTACCTCTTTATTTATGTCAAGCTTGAGGAGGATAACATATGCTTGTTCTATAATCTGTAGGAATTTATAGGGTAAGTTCCTCAGACTGAACAACAAAGGACACCGCTCACAAACAGATCACAGATTAATACACCATTATTTTTGACGTGGTTAAAACCCTCAAAGAGGGAAATAGTCCACGGCCTAAGCCAATGCGGCCTCTTCAGGCAATTTATTAATAAAAGAATGAAAATTTACATAAGCTTCTCCTGTGAATAGTTAACCTACAAATGACCCTCCATGCACTTTAAATAGAAATCATGGACCAATCGGGTGTTAAGCCACAGATTAAGTGTCGGTAATACCAAGGAGAGAATGAACCGTCATATCACTACATATCGTGATCATCGGATTGTAAGTTACAAAAGTACATAGTAAAGAAACACACTTTACCTAACTCTATACTAGACCAAGTTATACTTGACTATATTCCTATGTGTTAGAATATCCTAACATCCCCCCTTAAGAACAACTTGGGATAGGATTGAAGGATTTACAAATATGACACAAAGGAGAAGGAAGGAGGCACTAGAACCTATCCCCCCTTAGTGACAACTTCCTGAACTCCAACCATAAATCGAATTTTAGCAAACTTCGCCTCTGTGAGAGCCTTTGTAAAGATGTCTGCAACGTGATCATTTGTTGAAAAATATTGCACTTCAAGAACATGGTCATGAATGAGATTTCTGATGAAGTGCATGTGTAATTCAATGTGTTTGTACGCTGATGTTGGACTGGATTTTTGCATAGTTGAATGGTACTTTTATTATCACACCAAAGTGTAGTCGAATGCTGCTGCTGAAAGCCAAACTCTGATAGGATCTGACGAATCCACAAGGCTTCCTTACTAGCTTCTACGACACCATGATACTCTACTTCTGTGGAAGAAAGAGAAATGGCACCTTGTTTCTTGCAAGCCCATGTAATAGGTCCTGAACCAAGAGTGAACACAAAACTGGCAGTAGACTTCTGATCATCAGGGTCACCAGCCCAATCGGAATCAGTGAAACCAACCAATAGAAGAGATGCTTCGGCACTGTAATGAATTCCAAACTGAACTGTACCTCAAACATAACGAAGTATTCTTTTAGCTGCTTTCCAATGACTTTCACGTGGGGTTTGCATAAACCGAGCAACAAGGCCAACAACAAAGGAAAGGTTAGGACGTGTATGGGTTAGATACAAAAGTTTTGCTACAAGTTGACGGTATAAGGTAGCATCAACTTCTGGGGAAGTATAAGTGACTGAACGTTTGACTCCAGACTAAAAGGGAGAAGGAGCTGGCTTACAATATTCCATGTGAAAATGGCATAGAAGATCACAGGAATACTTGGATTGGGAGAGGGAAATACCTTCCTGGGATTGCAAGACTTGAAGACCGAGAAAATAATGCAAATATCCTAAGTCTGTCATTTCAAAATTCTTTTTAAGGTTGGACTTCACATGGTTGATAAGGTTGGGATCACTACCAGTGAGGATAAGATCATCAACATAAATAACAAGAGTGATAAGAGACTTGCCCACTTTCTTGGTGTAGACAATATTGTCAGAATGACACCTAGAAAAGCTAGATCCTAAAAGAAAGCTATCCATTTTGGCATACCAAGCCCGAGGAGCTTGCTTGAGACCATAAAGGGATTTCTTTAGCTGACATAAAAGACTGGAGTCTATTTGGATAAAGTCAATGGGTTGTTCCATATAGATTTCTTCATGTAAGTCCCCATGCAAGAAGGCATATTTAACATCCATTTGATGGACTTCCCATTTGAAAGAGGCAACAAGGGAAAGAACAAGGCAGATAGAGTTCATTTTGGAAACAGGGGAGAAGGTTTCAGTATAGTCAATGCCTTCAACTTGTGAAAATCCCTTAGCAACAAGATGAGCTTTATGTTTATAGACTTTCCCATCTGGTCCATACTTGGTTCTGTAAACCCATTTGCATCTAACAAGTTTTCGTCCCTTTGGTAGAGGAACAAGATCCCATGTATCGTTTGCCAATAATGAACGATATTCTTCATTCATAGCTACGTCTCAATCTGGATGACCTGAAGCTTCTGCAAAGGTGTCAAGATCATAATTTGTTGAGACTTGAGCCAGTAAAGAAGAGGCTCTTTCGAACTGAGAACGTGTACGACGCTGATCTGTAGGATCACCGACAATATCACCTACTGCATCCCGAGTAGCACAGACCCATTTTGGAAGTGAAGGAGCTGAAGGAGGATCCTGAGAAGGTGGGGGAGGATTGTTATCCTCACTTTCATCATCTGAAGAAGAAATATGTTCAAACGTAGAAGAGATAGAGAGAGGTGGCACATTCGCCGAACTAGGCTAGTAGGCTGATATATTTTCATCAAACTTTACATCTCTTCTAATGATAACATTTTTGGACTTAATGGAATAAGTCTATATCCTCTGACATCTTCAGAATATCCAACAAAAATACATTTTTCACTCTTAGGTTCTAAAGCTTTATGTTTCTCATCTGGAATATGGGCCCATGCTTCACTTTCAGAAACACGAAAGTGACTCACATCTGGTTTAATTGAGCTCCATGCTTCTTCAGGAGTGATATTCTTTAAAACTTTAGTAGGAGTGCGATTTATTA